>JAHDVE020005204.1:0-199397 GCA_022606495.2 Halesus radiatus | reverse complement strand
ATTTCATAACATACCCATTCGGGGATTCCATAGGTCCGCTGGCTACGGCCAGTTTTTCTAGTTCGATCCTCGCTCGCACCCAAATCTTTTTCTATTTTATTAATTCTAATTAATTATTTTTTCCCATTTGTTATCATAAAATTCATACATACCATATTACCAATACCAAAAAGTGTTATATTGGATATAATAATAAGTATTATAACAATGCGGAATTACGCCAACTATATTTTTGGAATATTAAGCAATTAAACATTTTCATTACCGATTTGTTTCGGCAGAAGTTTTGTTTGAAAATAACTCGCAGAATAAAAAAACTCCAGTGCACGGCCCAGCGACTGCGTTAATTGTGCATCACGCCGGCATGCTGATGATGAAGCTGATGTTCCTGATTTCAGAAGACATCTGCTTTTCTTCAATGAAAAATGATAGCCAGATAATTCATCTTGAACGTTAACGGTGCCAAATTACGTAATTCCAAGGCCACGGTCAGAGATATAAAAGAAGAATCTGCACAGGGGTGTATCGAAGGCAAAGAAAATCTTCTTTTGAACGTAACTTTTTTAACCCATTTTTGCCGATTCTGTCAATTAATTTTACATGTAATTTATAATGATTTATTATCGTTATAACCGATTTATTTAGAAAATAATTAAAATTCTGTATTCTGTGAGGTTTTTACATTTATGATGTGTTTTCCCCGTATTTAAATGAGTGGTTCCTTAATTGATTTATTTAAATGTGTTACATTGTTTCGATAATATGAAGTTGTGAATAAATAATTTTCCTTACTTTATTAATTACTACATATTTTTAAAAACACGTCCAAATTAGAATTGGGTGGGATTAAATAAAATTATGTAAATAAGTCGTCACAATGTGGTTTAACAGCAGTTTGAAAATGGTCTTGATCGCCGAAACAGCTGTCACAATAATAAAAACTAAAAATACTTGCAGAACTTAATAATAACATTGTTAAAATTGATTTACATAAAATTTAACAAAAAAAACGGAGTTCTAAGAATTAAACACAAAAACAATTAATAAATAATTAATTATTAAAATGATTTGCAGAAGTAATAAACGTAAATTTCATTTTTATCCAACTTAAAAATCACTAAACCCTAAATGTGTTCCCCGTAGAATTTGTTGATATTATTTAATACCTATATTTTAAAAAAAGTAATAGGAGATATTTTTTTAATGCATTACCAAATATTTTTTTTTGGATAACCTAATTAAGTAAGTGTAATTACCCCCCTTCGTAAGGGGGTGTTAAATAGGCGATATTATAAAGTACGTTTAATTCTGAAGTGATTTCAGATTGCACAAAACTTTTATGGTCAACTTTTCTTTTTTTTAATATTTTGATAAAATGACATTTAATATTATTTTTTATTGTTAATACTTTCCTGATTCGGGGTCCTTTCTTTAGTGTGGTTTGGTATGGTCATAAAAAAATCAGCTGTGAATTCTTGGAGAGGTGTCAGATTTTTTCGCTTATTACTGCATAATCAATAACGACCACAAAATAAACTTATTTATAGAGCAAACATATAAAAGTTTTTTTTTTAAAGAATGTAAAAAATATCCTCACTGGGATTTGGGAAAAATATATTTTACGGTGAGGTGTTTTAAGTGCAGTTGAATGGTTTCGGTGTTAGTCTGTATTTGGTGTTAATATATATTCTATTTCAGATCTCCCTATGTAACGTGTCCTACGTTTTATTTGATATTTAAGTGTATTAATCTTGTTGTGATTTTTAAAGGATAGTGGGATTTTGTTGTAGAGTTTAGTACCATAGTATAAGGAGGTTTTTTTGTCCAAATGTTATATAGGTGGTTGCTTGTTGGATTTTTTTTATAAACAAACACAGGAATTCACTAAAATGACCAAAACTACCAGAACTAATGCATGCACGAAACAGCCAAATGATGAACTAATGAATTGCATTTTAAAAAATATTAGTAGCTTTAAAATCAACAGCAGCAACGTACCCGACTGTAAAGATAAGTTTGTACATTACATTGGTATCCGCCAGTGGCGTTCGGTCCATAATGTCTGAAAATCTGTGCCTACCCAACTATTAAAGAAAATCGATGCATTTTTAATCAAAATGCTTTGTTTTCCATAAATACTTTTTTTTTTCAACACTGATAAATTGTTTCTATTCGAGATTTTTTTAAAAATTTATAATAAAACAATAAATTTTAAATTTATTTATTTACTAATTATTGACGCACTGCTGGGCTTTTGCATATTTTCTTTACATTTGACAAGATTTAATACACGGTACAGATATAATTCTTTAAAAATTAAGATAGTAGATAGTAACGGTTTTTTTCTTATAATCCCAAAATGTTTTTGTTTCCACATATCTATAGTAGCGACGCCTCCGACTGCATAGTTAAGTATATCAACCTGTTCACCACTCTCTACTGCATAGATAGGTATATCGTTCAATATTAACTATTCAAAAGTTCCAAAAAAGTACCAATGAAAGGTAGTTTGGAAATATTCAGCTAGGTAGGTAACTCAAAACTTTTTTTTTAAATTTTACAGTTTCCTTCCATAAAGTCGAATAATGTGTTGTACTCAAATTTACTCTGTACTAGTTAGTATTCATTTGTAGAACTTCGTAATTTAAAGATTTAATTTTTTTAATAATAACTAATAATATTTAGTTTAAAAAAACGGTTTATCTATATCTATCTATCTATATATATCAAAATGGTTGTTTGTCTGTCTACTAGACCGGTTTCGCTGAAAATAGCACAGTTTGTTCTTATTAGTGCCGGGAAGGTTTAGAAAGTAGTTTGAATGAAATTCAATGTGTAAAACTGTTGCTATAATGTTTTAAGATTAGCATGAAAAACATTGAACCCGCCATGTTGTATTGAGGTTAGCCCATATATATACCACTCTGGTTAGCCACAGATTACATGTACAAAAGAAGAAGGTTTTTTTGGGTAGAATATGTAAAAATGAAAAACACATGTAGGTACCTACTTAAGAACTGTATTATTTAGAAACATTAAAAAAAAAAAATTAGAATGAAATAAAACCTTGAAATGAAAATTTCTTTGTTTCATTGTTTAGAGATAGTAATAGTCGTCACAAGGCATTACTTTCGCTGTCAAATCAATTATGGCACCCAAACGACAAGCAAGAATTCACAACCGCATAACTAAATTGGCATAGCGGGGCGGGGTACACATTGGCTAGTTTGTAATAATCTTCTGCTAGATAATTATTATTTTGGTTGACAGCTGTTTCGCCTTTTTAACAAAAATTGAATAAATTAAAAAAATAATTAGGTTAAGTTAGGTTTTCGGGCTAGATCTTTTTTTCGTACTTTTAATGACATCACTTTATAGAAAGTGTTCCGATTAATACGTGTGTTGAATTATCATGCTCTGAAGTCATAACGAAATTATCTTGGAGGAGAAAGAATCTGTGAATCTATTTTCCTTTTACGTCAACATTATGAAAATAGAAGCTGAACGGTCAAACAATCGGAACCGGTATATTCACGGTCGTGTGTCGTCGATTGAATGGACCATCCTCGTATTAGTCATAATGTATTATTAAATTGATGAAATGAATTGAGTTTACCGTATTTATGTCGTTCGGGTTATAGCTGAAATTGTCGCGATCGCAGTGAAACTTTTTTGCAAAATTCGTGCGTATTTTAAAAGTTATAGAATTTCATAACGTATAATATGTGTGGTAAAACCATGTACGATCGTGTGAAAAATATTGAAATTCGTAAAGAATGCAAGGCTCATGTAAGCGTAATGAGTAAGATTAAAAAAGGGACGTTCAGAAGGTTTGGACATGTGGAGCGAATGAACGAAGAAAGGAGTGTAAAAAGAATGTATAACGTGAATGTGAATGAAAGAAGAAGCCGGGGACGCCCGAGGAAGACATGACACGACCAAGTGAATCAAATACTTGAGTCGGGCCATGTCAGAAGTCGGAATAATAGAAGAGAATGTATGAGACGATGTACGAAAGTGAATGAAGCAAGAAGTGTATGCCAAGATCGAGTTGTTTGGCGGTCAGTCCTCTCTGCCTACCCCTGCGGGGAAACGGCGTGATGGTTAATTAGTTAGTTATAATAAGTAAAGTGTAACATATGATCGTCTTTAACAGTTTAAAAATAATAATGTAAATGTAATTAAAAATGAATTAACGAGACAAATGTGGGGGGTATGGCAGATTTTGATAATATCCTGTTTGCAAACAAAACTATCTAGAAGTTTTTGAGCATAATGGCATTTTGTGATGAAAAAGACATGTTAAAAATTAATTTACTTCTCAGAAGCTGGGCGTACTGTATAGGGCCCGCAGATACTTTGATAGTACACAACAGCTGACGCTGAGCAAATCACAAATGCGTCCCAAACAAATCGTGTGTGTGTGTGTGTGTGTGTAGAATTTGGCAGCCACCTCTGGTCCGGAGCCCCAAAATACCTGAATACTCTTAACTCTGCAGAAACGGGCGGTCCGTTTGATAGATTCCCATATCTTAACAAACGGATTTCAATCTTTAGAGCACAGGCGTCAGGTGGGAATCCTGCCTTGTTCTACCGGTATTTCAACGGAAAATGCTCTGAGGAACTGGCGTCATTGATCAATAATAATAATAATAGCCACCTTTTAATAGTCGGGAAACACGCCAATCGTGCTCCCAACAATTCCACAAGGTTCACATTGTAACACGAGAACGGGTCGTTTCTACGACTCGTTCTTGAGTTCAACATCCCGGCTGTCGAATGATTTGTCGGTCTCTGTGTTTTCTCCCTTTTTCCTACAACATGGCTCTCTTCAAGACTCATATATTCACCCCTTTTTATCCACCACACAGCATCCTCAAAGATGACATGCCTCTTATATGGAATTAAAGATTAAGAATATGACCTATAAACTACACGTATAACTCATTTTTGTTCAAAAATATCACACTTTGGAAATATAGTTCGGTTATGAATAATTCACATTTTTATTTGTGTTCAGTTAACAAAGAGTTATTTATCTATCATGCATTTGACATTCATATGGTAGATACTCTCAGTATCACCCTGGTGAAAGACCACTATTCAAAATTGAAACGTTGCTTGTTGAAGTGACAATAGTCAGACTAGATCTGAATACCCAGGTACTTTCGAACTTTCCTATTTTCCTCGTTCTTTCCTTCCCATTTCCTTCAGCTTCACGACAAACCCCAATTGGGGATGTCATACCTCCACAGACTTCGGGTAGTCGGTATTCTTGTGCGGTAATCGCAATAAACAAACAAAAGTTTATTCCCATCGGCTGTGATTCTAGCCTTCATCCTCCCATCTCTTAACCCTCCCGCTTGCTTTAGCTTCATAACATACCCCAGATTGGGAATACCATAGTACCATCGGATATCCTTGGTAGAAGCGTAGCACCCACTGAATAGATTTCTTTCGTTTGTTTGTGTCGCCTGATTTATACTGCGGTAACCAAATTACAAAACATTTATAAAAAGGGTAAACTAAATACTCCAACAAAATATTCGGTTTTTTTAAACAAGCCGAACCTTTCTATTTATTTGCTATTTTACTTAAATTGGCGGCACGCCTGGCTCGCCCCTCACCATCCTTATTTTTTTGTTCCCCTTCGTGTTAAGTATGTACTATTTGTTCTGTGGATAAACCCAAGAAGTATGATCCATACCGATTTGAAAGAAAACGGCTGTCGCCAAGACCAAGTCGCAATTCCCAGGCTCCAAACAGGACAATGAATTATAGCAGTGATACATAACCGGAGGCTACGAACCCATTTCTAACCTGGCTAAATAAAATGGCAAAAAGTTTGCGGTATTTCTGTAATAATCAACAACATTTATTGGTTTGACTTTAAACGTAGCAAAATGTTGGCCTTTCCTTGTTCGAGATATGACTAAAATGTTGGCCTTTCCTTGTCCGAGATTTGACTAAAATGTTGAATGGATACGCGACCAAATGTTGTTTCTGATAACATAAATAACGGAAGATGATTTTGATTTCTTAATTGATTATTTTTAGCAATGTAAATTTTTTGACTGCCTTTAATATTTTAAATCATCCACCCAAAAACACATATAATTTTTTTTTACATGTTCCTTAATATTTCAAAGTAATAAAATTCAACAGCATTTATTGGTTTTACTTTGAAGATGAACAAAATTTTCGAGTGCGGTGCTTTGTTTATGCAATCTGCGATTGCTTCATTAGACGGATACCGTTTTTCAAAAAACAGAAAGGTATGCATATCAACACTGGCGAAGTCACCGACTGCAAAGTTAACCATATCAAGCTGTATGTACCCTCCCCCCTGCGGCCCGCGAAGAAATTCACAACTGATAATTCGACCCTCCGGCTATAGAGGCTGTGCATCACGGAATTAGAGTCTTACCGTATCCAGGCACCATGGCGTTCTTGCAGTTTAACGCTTCAATGTTGGCGTAAGTTTCCTTGTCGCTGCCGCATACAGGCTCGTACAGCATGTTCTTCTCGCAGGCCTGGACAGGCTCCGTCTCATTCTGGCACTCTCCCTCGTGGTCCACCTCGATATCTGAGGAAATAACATTATAAATGAATTAAAAATATACTTTGTATTCACCACTTTATTAATAAACAACAGATATTTTTACATGTTTCAAAGGCGATGCTTTCTTCATCAGGAATATATAGAATACTAATACAAATTGAATACCAATTGTTTGAAAAAAATATAAATAACATTATCATTAATTTATAGAAGAAGCAATCTCTTTGTGGCTTAAGGCCGTATAACCAGGCAGCAGAAATCTGTATTTCAATCAAAAACGGTTATTGCGCTCGGCGAAAGATGGCGACACCGCTGTAAGCTTCTGTCCCGCGGAACCGACGTATCCTATAGTGTGGTTTCGATGAAATTATTGATGAATTCTCGGTTCCAGCATTTTTATCGAATAACTTTTCATTTGGAGTTTGGGCATGGAAGTGCGTAAACATGAAAAGGAAAATAACCAAAAATATAGCATTATGCATCTACTGCGATTTATTTTATTCAAAATTTGCTATAATATGTACCTACATTCAAAATGGAAAAGCAGGAAAACACAATTTTTGTTGTTAATTTTACAAATAGCGGAACTAAAAAGAAAGTTTTTTGATTTGATAACAAATATTATAATTTCTTCAGAAGATGATTTTTTTTATATACATGTATTTTAAGTTAGTCTATATGATTACGGTCCCGAGGCAGGTTAAGATTAACCGAAATAGTTCGACATGTATAAATATTCAATAAAGTGATTTTAAACATTTTTTCATTTATATAAGAAGCTCCAGTCCATTTTATAAATATTTTTGTTCAATAATGACGTTCTAATTCAACCGTTAGAGTGCGGCCCAGCGCCATCACCTTGTAAGCTTTAGTTAGCGCTATAGCGATGCAATTTTCGGTGTGCTTTTTGTCGTCCTCGGGAGAGCACGTGTTCAACACGAGCGTGGTATATTGCGGTTGGCGCGTGGTTTGATAACTGTATTTATTGTTTATCCTGTAAAAATAAATACATCCTAAAATGAATCGATATTTTTCACCATGTCGGAAGTTAATTCTATTGCGGATGATCGTAATGTATCAAATGACAGCGGCACTACGGACGGCGAGACCTTTGTTCCCATAAATGAATGTGTGCAGCAAAGCAAATGAGATAAGGCGATCCAATCTCATAAGCGCTCACTGTAAAAAGGGACTACATGGACAACGGGAAAACACAATTGTGAAGTGAAATAATCTTATATTTTTTGAATTTTTTAATATTTTTTGTAGTTATAAATGTGTAGTTTTTTTTTTAAATTAAAACTATAGTATTCGTAAAATTAATAAAATTGGGTAAGGCACTGCCACACCTACCATTGTAAATCTCCATACAAAAAATTAAATTTAAAAAAATATATATATATATATATTTTTTTTTTTTTTCGGCTTCAACAACATCAATAACGTCGTATTTTTCAAGCATAGCGCTCTAGCTCACTCAAAAGTCACGAGCCGCCATTGGTACATGGTATTTATCAAATGTATAAAGTAATATTTTTGCAGTCATCATAACATTTATTTTTAAACACTCATTCTTCCTTTACTTTTCACACACCCAGGCATCTCATATATTATTACCTTATTGTATTTACATTTCAAGTCTCATAAAATGGGCAATCGGTTTTCGGCTTTTGGTATATATTGTGCGCAATCCAGTTAAGAGTTTAGAAAATAGAATATATACGATTATTAATTTACCGAACGATTATAAATAAATAAAAAAAACTAAACGGTCCTTCCACACACTAATATGCCGATACAAACCACACTGGAAGGATTCATGTGGATATCGAAGATACACATGATTCTAAATACATTTTCTCATCTGTGATTCTGAACAAAATTCAGAACCGCTTAAATTTCAAATAAGGTGACATACTTTTCAATCAAAGAGATATGAAAAGTTTCCCGGTATTGGAAAGATCACAGGTTTTGAATTTCAATTCGGAGGGATAATATTTTGATCTTTCAGATGATTTTGCAATCCGGCACAATAATAGTAAAAAAAATGTAATGCCCTCCTGTATCAAATCAAAAATGATAAAATTTATAATCGTTCAAATCACAATCATTATAAATATTTCAAATAAATACCAACTCTTCTTGTGCCACCATATTCTAATAAATGTAACATCAGTAGAAAAGGAGGATAAAATAGGAACTGTAAAAACCATATCTTCTATAAACTTAAATTTTCTAATAAAACTGTGTTCATCCGATGCGACCTGCCAGGTAAGTATGTTTTTCTGTATCCGTTTGTAGATAATTAGATAGAGAATACGAAGTAATATTTGTACAACACCCTTGAGGTGATTTTTTACAAAAACGGCGCTATGCAATTCATTCAATTATTATTATTATTATATTAAATAAAAAATAAATAAATTAAGAAAATGTTAGACGAATTAATCTTTTAATACTATGTATGTCACACTCAAATTCAATAGTATTAATACTTAGATATATTTGTTGTTTGCCGAAGTAACCCCAAACCTATAAAAACATTCATAGATGATAAATGAATGTATTTTATTTTTTTAAATTAACTCCACACAGGAGGAGAGGCCCTGAAGAAAATAATTATTCTCAGGGAATGTGTCATCTTTGGGGATGCGGTGTGGAGGGTATTTTAAAGGAAAGGAAAGATAGGAGATTCTGGGAAGGAATAAGATATTAATGGTGAGTAGGAATCTGGGGGTCAGTGTGTGCAGGAGTGATGAACGTATTAATTTATCCCTTCCTCTGCGGTGCAAGGTGATGGATCGAGAGTCCGGCTGGAGAGGTCAAGGAATCTCCTTCAATCGGCCTCACCCGATCCGGCCCACCACGCAGCTGGTGGGCAGATGCATCCGCCGCCAAGGCCTGGGCAAACCTCACCCCATAAACCCGGTCACCCCTGCTAAGTCACCAAACATAGCGAACCACTTAGAGTGACCTATGGAAGAGGTGTTGGTTATCCAATTAATGATTCCCGGGCGGTATCATATCCACCTCCGAAATTGAAAATATTGGTAATAGAGGTCGTACTCTTCTCTACCAATTAACACATTTTAACGACCTATTCCCGTTTGGTTCCAAAGGGGCAACTAACTCTTAACGATGGGGTAGGACCGTCCTAGGGGTCATTTTTGCGACTTTTCAAAAAAGTGAAGTTAAATGCCGAGGATTCTCCAGAAACAAGCATTATTATTGGAAAACAGTATGCTCGTTTCACCAAATTAAAAATTAATTCAAAATCTCAACAACCAACTAACTGCACGGAGCATTAAATTAAAATCACACTTATTAATTTGTACGACGACCTTACCCCAACTGACCTCACATTAAGAAGATTTATTATTATATAAACGGTAAATATTCGGTGAAAGTCGTGTTAAAAATAACAAAAATATATTTTATAATGCAGGTTTTTTAAAATAATCGTGTGTGTATATGTCGTGTATCCCAATGTACAGCAGTGGCGGGTCGTGGTCTATTTCATCGAAGGTTCAATCGGAGATTAAAAAACTAAGAAAAAAATTCTTTCTATAAAAAAAATAATATCCTGTGTTACTCTTTTCCTCATAATATACGAGGTGTGTTCAAAAGAAAAGGTGAATTTTGATTTTTCGCGGGCTGTGTACATTCGATTATCGATTTTTTTTGTTATGTTGGTACACATATGTTTATCATGTGTTAGCATTATCAGTCATTTTGGATCAGTGGTTTGTTTTTGACAACTGGAAAGGTTAGTCACGTTTTTGGGTGTTCTTCGATTTTTTATTTAAGTTCGTTTTCTGAGGCATCATCAGCCCGATTGAAGTGAAATTTTAGATTTGCTTTATTTTCTATGTCCTCATCAGCATTTTTCTTCAAAAAAAAAATTGAATCTTTTTAGAAAAAAATTGTTAATAATTGTTAATCCTATGGAAGAATTTTCTAGTTTTGGTCGGAACTTGATAGCCGTTTTCTGGGGCATCATCAGTCCGATTAAAGTGAAATTTTAGATTTGCTTTGTTTTCTATGTCCTTATCAGCATTTCCTCAAAAAATCCAAAAAATCGATGTTTTTCGATTTTTTACTAAAATATAAAAAAGTAAAAAATCGAAGAGCACACAAAACGTGACTAACCTTTCCAGTTGTCAAAAACAAACCACTAATCCAAAATGGCTGATAATGCTAACATATGATAAACATATGTGAACCAAGATAAAAAAAAATCGATAATAGAATGTACACAGCCCGCGAAAATTCAAAATTCACCTTTTCTTTTGAACACACCTCGTATATTTTTTTTTTGCTAGATCTAAAGAAAATTCATCATATCACTGCACCAAAAATTAGCAACAAGAAACAATTCATCGATTCATTAAAACGTTTGTGGCTAATTAATAATATATTAATTAGCCACAAATTAGTGTTGTAGGTTAAAACGAAAATAACAATTTCCGTAAGAAAATTTACTGTTCGGTTTTCTTTAGTATAAATATTCTCATAATTAATTAACATAATAGTCACATAAAAAAATCTGTTGATTCTTGCAAAATATTATTCAAATCTTCTCATATGGCTGCGCACACGGTCGCGGATTGCACTCACGGTTTCCCGCCGAAACGCAACGAGAAAGACTATGTACGCAAAACGCACGTATAGAATTCATTTCGGGCTAATTTTTGGGCATACGGACGGACGGGTGGGTTTTTTTAACAACGATTTTGAATAGCGCGCTGTTTAAAGTGAGGTAAAATTAAAATACTTATTTGTCTAATTTTCATATATTTTTATGGGAATTCACTGCACAAACGCACGTTAGAGAAAACCGCCACTGATGTAAAGTTTATATAAAACAGAACGTGAAATCACATCAATTATTGAGTTTTCCGATATCATGTTATTTACCACACGAAAACATTATACATTGTGTTAACATTTCAGGCGACCTTCGAACAATTTAATAATTAATTGTACCTACATTCAACATTCATTTATAATAAGGAACTCCAGGCCAATTTTTTTTATCGATAATAGCATATTTCGTTTTTTTTCTAAAGGCAGTTTTCATGATTAAAATAATTTTTCAAAAAGCTTCAATTTTTCAAAGGCCGCCAAAACGCTTCAAATCTATGGCCGGTCAGTTTTGATCAGTTTTGAGGTTAGAATGTCAAATGTCAAAACAAGGATGAGCTTTATCGTACATAATTGTATATTATATTCATGGTAAATCATAACTAAACATGAGTAATATAATGATGTACCTTTTTAGAAACTTTAACTCAAAGAATAATAATAGTATTGACCATTATCATTATCATAATATCCGTATTGATTGATAATTGGTTTGATCATGAATACTCTATTTTCTTTCATGAATAATAGTTGTTTTTATTGACCAACAATTATAGAGCTTAAAGTCACGCTTTCACCAAAACTAAAAAAATACAAAACGAAATCGAAAAATTTATTTTTCAAACTAATCCAAAAACAGAATGCTCACGTGACGTCAGGTGTTCCAAATGTAATGGTACCAACATAACACGGTGTTTTGATGATCTGATTTTTTATTCACCTTTAAACGATTTATAATTTCTAGGTATAATTATATATAATGAAAGTTATATATTCAGAATCGTCGTTTGCTGATCTATTTGAATACATATTTTTAAAGTCATTATATTTTTCACTGGAGTAATGAACATTCAGCAATAATAATGCATATATACCATACATATAGCTCCAACAAATAATTATTAAATGACGTTACTACTGTTTCTTCCTCTTACTGTTTGACCTCTATTTACCATTTAGTTATTAGTATTAGTAACAACGGTTTTATTTTTTCTCAATATTCACTAATGGCCTCTTTTCACGAGGCAGTTGTTTAGGAATTCCTTTCACTATAATAGTCCAAAAAAAGGAAAATTTGTATTGTGTGTGTTTTAATAATTTATTTCCGGGTGCTTGGTACGGGTGTGGGTTGCAATATCTGATATTACTAAATCTCTGGTATCGCCGGTATCGGTATAATATTTTATTTTCGTAGAAAGCAATTACTTCATCAGTCTTGTATTTTAACCTGATGAAACTTGAGATAAGCGAAACCGGTTGGTGTTAATTTAAAAATAAATTAGTGGTTTAAAACAAAGTGTTTGTTTTATTTAATAGGTATAATATTTGTTATCGATTGTCGGTATCGCCGTATTCCAACGTCTGTTCTGCCCGCCACGCCCTGAGATCTGAGACTATTAAGTATATTACATTGCACACCTCCGCGCCGAAAAAACAGAACGGTTTTTAACACACGTAAAAAGGACCCAATATGTTCATCGTGGTATGAATTGTATTGCATACTCTTTTGTGCATGAGCGGAAATTACCATTTCTACTGTTCGCGTCTACAATGCGATTAACATAGGACTCTAGGACATTAATACTCTAAGCTACTTAAAATTCAAAGTTTAAAAGTAATTATGGGAAACTTTTAGAAAATTTGAGAAAATAAACTAACCCATTTTTGGTCATTAATCTATGATAGGAAATAATAATTTGATGATTTATAGAGCGCTAATTTTGTAAAAATATCGCCTCTGGGGCGCCTTGAGATGGTCGATATTCCTATCCGGGTTACTTTTCCATCTTATTTCTCTGAGGAACCGGTTCTCCTTTTAGAATATTATTTTTAATGAAAAAAATGTATATATATTAGAAATAATCTAAGACCGCGACAAAATATTTTGAATTTTTTTAGGTTTTGAAAGTGTTTTTTCTAGAGATGGTCAATATTTCTGTCTCGGTTACTTGGAACCGGTTCCTTTGCTGTCAATGGAACCGGTACGTAATATTTCTCTGATTATCAAAAACGTAAACTTATTTTTTAGATTATACAAACAAGGCAAAATATTGAGAAATTTTTGACGATTTTTTTTTATAAATTTTGAGGCACCCTCTCAGGATACGAAAAATATTCAGAGGAACCGGTGCATTGTCTCAGAATTTCTCATAAACTCTGTAGTATACTAATGAAAACTAATCATATCGTTTTTTACAATGTAATGCCTGCCGGCACTACCGTACCGCAGCGGTACATCCATCCCAAAGTACGTCGAAAGTAGAACTGAACATATGCACGAAAAGTAATCATTCGTTACTGAAGTATTCGTTACTCACCATGTAATCAAAGTAACGACTATTCAAAATGAAAAGTAGTCGGTACTTTTGAAATGATTACTTTTGTACCGAATACTTAATTATTATTCAATTTTTTATTTTTTTATAACTTCTTAAAGTTTGTAAACCTCATTGTAATATTTAATCATTCAAGAAGATAATATTAACACATCCCAAATGAACCACGAAACCGAAAAAAACAACAGAAATTAAAAAGATTTCAGTCGCATCTGGGACTCGAACCTATCCGGACTAGGACCTCTACCTATCCGGGGTAACCGCTTAACCGACTTAGCTAATGAGACCAGTTCAATTTACTCCATTTACACCGATATCAATCGGGTAGGTATATCCGAGACTCTATTCCGATTGCAATTGAGTTCGGGATGAAACTTTGCAATCATCATAAGGATAGCAGTCAATAATATGGGATTTATAAAAATGGAGGACAATATTAACAAATCTTGAACTTGAATGATATCGGTGTAAATGGCGTAAATTGAACTGGTATCATTAGCTAAGTTGGTTAAGCGGTTACCCCGGATAGGTAGAGGTCCTGGGTTCGAGTTCCAGATGCGACTGAAATCTTTTTAATTTCTGTTGTTTTTTCGGTTTCGTGGTTCATTTGGGATGTGTTAATATTATCTTTTTCAATGATTAAATTATTTATTATTATTTGTGCCACCAGAGGCGCCAGCTGATAGTTACTTGATATGATTATTTTAATTACCGAATACTTGGTTATTATTTTTGCCGCAAGAGGCGCTGGGTACTGAGGACCGAGGAGATTGGAAAAAAATGTTTGGAGCGAACGACCTTGTCAGATCATTTTAATAATTTAGAGAATGATTGTGTGAATTATTATTTTTATAATATAGCTATTTGCTATAATATGTTACACTATAGTTCTACAAATAGAATCAAGATTTTTTGACAGTACTGCAGTTTTCTGACAACGTTAAAATATGATTTAGATATTATTACAGTGTAGAAAATAATGTTAGTAGTAACAATTTTAAAACACATGTTTTCTACTAAGTTTTAAAGAAATTCTGCACTTTTTAAATTTGCTGGCAAGTTCAAGCAAAAAAATATAGACAACATGCTTTTGATTGACTTATATTATGAAAATGAATGGGGTGGTTGGTAAAAATGGTATCAATGCAACATGTATTCCCATATGTAAAATTATTATTTATTATGAGGTCTAAATAAATAAATAATGTGTAAAAAATAAAACCACTAGCAAATAATCTTATAAATTAATTTATTCCAAAGCTAAAACGACGAAAAATCCAAACTTGCATGTAAAAAGTTGTATTTCATAGCAAAATGACACAATCAGTTCGATGTATTCATATGTAATTTTGGATCATGTTTGCCTACATAGACAACAAAAGAGCTGGGTTCTTATTATAACGTAGGTAAAGGGTGTTTATGTTAAACGAAGGAGATCCCCTTTAAATTGTTAATGTATACTAATAATAATATTTGTGTTACGTTTATACAATAGGTACGTAATGCCTTTCGTCTTTCATCTTTCATTTCAAACTCATACATTTTGATATGATTGAATTATTGTGACGTGTGGCGTGAAACAAAGAACTGAAAAGTAGTGAAAAGATAAAGGTGTAAATGATAATATAATATTAAATGTGGAGGATACCCTCAGTATCGCCCTGGTGAAAGACCACCATTCAGAATTGAAACGTTGCTTGAAATGGCTTTTAGCCGTGTTTGGTGACCAGATCTGAATAGCCACGTATTTCCCCACCTCCCTCTTCCCCTTCTCCTTCTCCTTCCCCTCCCCAATACCTCCAGCCTCAAAACATTCCCCAATTGGGAATGCCATAGTCTCACTGGCTCCAGACGGTTGGGAGCAGTTGGGACTCTTGTGCGGTATACATGTAAAAAAAAAAAAAATACCTCTATTCAAAGTGGGAGATTTTTTTTTTCTAAGGCGGGACAATTGATATCAGACAAAAGAAATCGACTTAAATCAAAGAATGTGGAGATGATATTATTTTTGAATGCCAGTGAATACATAAACAACAACAAAAAAAACCGATTATAAATAATACGATTATTAAGAGGAAACCGGGCGGCGTTTTTTCCATACAAACGTATTCCCCATTTTCCTCTCTGGATTTTGAAACTAGGGCAAATATTTTTTAACATAATATAGATATCGACAACTAGCGTGTCGGTACGTTTTGCTTTTTTTGATAAGTTACTTCTTATAGGAGTTATAACCATTCAAAAATCGTTAAAATTGCCTGGTTTGAACGCGTTCAATAGACGCTCAGTATACAAACTAAGCAATGTATTTTTAAAAAAAGAAAAACGTACCGACATAGAATATTCTCTTCTAATATAGTTAACAAAAAAAAACTTTAAAATCGGTCCAGTTTTGGAGAAGAAAAATGGGGAATACAAAACCTCGATTTTGAAGATTTTATTTAGGTATTATCAGCCCGACGCGCAGTTGTCCCTTTCGCTCAGTATCCGGGGGGGCGAGGGTTTTGATAAATACGTATACAGTCAGCGAAGTGATGTGGCGTTGTTAAAATTATATCGATACCTTAGTGTTGTCTTTTCCCGAGTTATCGATATATATTTTTTTTCTGTTTAGTGACTTATCTCGAGTATGCCAATACTTACCGAGCTTACTTACTCACAATTGTGCCAAATTTAATTTGTTTACGTCAAATAGTCTTTGAAAAAGAAACACCTCTTACGGACAGACCGACACCTCAATTTTAGCAACTCTCAATTGAAAAATTTGAAACAAAAAAGATACGGCCACATCTAGGAATTGAACCCAGGATCTTGGCCTTGACGGGCGATACTCTACAACTGAGCTAATGGGACCCTATTCCCATCGGTCATATTTAACTGTATAATACTTCGACTAAAAACTGCCAACATTATCTTCATTTTCTTAACGCTTTTTTTTATTTTCTTTATGTGTGATTGCAAGATTCATCTCGAACTAAATGCTGATGTCTTGGATAAATTTATCCATTTTTATTTAATGTGCGACAACTACATTCTACAAGTCTAGGATGAATATTGACCGGAATATTGGATTCAATTCCTAGATGTGACCGTACTTTTTTTCTGATTTTTCTGTTTCAAACTTACGGTTGAGAGTCGCTTACTATCCTTCAGTTATTAAAAAATATTTTTTTGTTTGTAAACGTTTTATTGTACAAAATTTTAACTGTTCTACATTTAGATAATGAAATTAAAACAATTTATGGTTTAGACCTTTCTCTCGCCGGTAAATTTCTTGGTATGCGACCGTCAATTATTTCTGGTAAAAGGCATTGGTGGTAGAATTTTTCTAACAGTGGTTCGATTTTTTGCCAGATCGAATCGTCCCTCTCAATTTTTTCATACAGCAAACCTTTAGGACTCCACACAACAAAATAACAGTAATTACGACAAGTAATATGTAACTGGCCTTGTACTTGGTAGAAGTAATTGTGATTCCGTTTTAATATTAAAGCATTGTCTTCAACTTTACAGTAATCAATTTTCTTTTGTTCAATTCCCTCTTCTGGTGACATATTTGCTATACTATAAGGGCATTTAACTTCAATTATAGAATCCTTACCGATAAGGCCATCCGGACTCGCTGCTAAAAAGTTTTTATTTTCATCGATAAATAGTCCGCAGGTGGACACCTGTAATCTTGTTTCTTTTGTAAATTGGTCTATTGCTTGGTTTTCATTTTCTTTTCCATAATTTGTGGCCATATTTCCTTTAAATTGTGAGTACAGTAACGAGTTTAATACTCCCGCAACTGAAGTATTTGGCCGCAGTTTACATATTTTTCCAAAGTTAGATGATGTCAGCCGCTTACGCCTTTCAATTGCCCACAAATTATTATCGCTTTGGCCCACAGTATTCCGTTCGAGTTCTTCCTTATTCGATTGAGATAATTCTTTCAGAAATTCCCCTTTTTTCGTTTCAAACAATTTAGGTGGCATATCTGGTTCTAATTTCAATTGACCATAATTTTCATCGGGCCCTGTAACTTTTTTTCTCTTTTCTGTCGTGTTTTCGTTATACTTCAGTTTTATTTTTCGACACCTTTGTGTTTTCTCCTTCGAACGTCGTTTTCTTTCCATAAAGTGCTTCGTGTATTTGCCAGGACTGTGGCCGTGGATTTTTTTCTATATTCGTGAATGGGTTGCCATTTCACTATTCCATGAAATTACTGCTCCAAAACATCTTGCTTGGTATGATCCTCTTCTAGCAAAATTTACTCTTTTTCCGCCTATAAATTTGGCGATAATGTTGTTGAATTGCTCCACAGTGTTATTTGTCACGTCAATAATTAGACTTTCTGCATTTGCTATTAGAGACAACAATAATTGTTGGATATCAGTCCATATTCCACAATCTTGAAGATCGATTACTAAATTTGGATCATTAGTATACTTTTCCGACTTACTTCCGAATAGTATGACGAACATTTTTTATGATCACCAAACACATGGTTTGCGGCATTTTTTATGTCCATTTTCAGATTTTCTACTTTATCACTTTGTGCCGTGTTTTCTTGCTCTTTTCTGTAATTTACTGCTCCAACTATAGCTTTCCTCATGCGTAAAACGTTTGCATCAACCATTTTTCTTATGTGAACTGGTACAAAGCCTTTAGCGTTGTTTGTTTTTTTTCCAAGTGCTTTAATTTTGTTGCAAAAATTGCGAAGCAAGTGATTTTTGCAATCTATTTTTTGTACTATGAGGTTGGACCCATATGGCATTTGTTGCATTATTTTTTTCATGATGCTGGAGTCTCCATCACCAACTAGTTTGTTGAATTTCAATCCATGCATTTCCATGCTTCTCGAGAACCCTTCTGCTATAATGTGGGCTTCCATGGCATTAGCACTGTCATACCAGTTTTTGAAGCACCTGTGCTCAGATGCTTCTATATGTAGTTTTGTAGCTCTAGCACAAATGCAGCAATATGAGTTTCTCACTCCCAGAAATAAAACTTTTTTAGTTCGCAATCCAACAATGCACCCCGCACCAGATGAGGAGCTAAATCCACTTTTATATGACCTCTTTGCCCAAGAGCCATCTGCAACCACCGTTACCAAAGGATACCCACCCTCCATTTAAAATGACTAGCCTTTTTTCTTCTTCACCAGCTGCGATCATTTCTTCTATGGCATATTCTTCAATTGTTAGCGCTAAACATTGTTCTATGTTCGTGTAAGTTGAACGATCCATATTTGGCATATTTAATACACCGCAAATTTCATTTCATTGTGAATATCCATTTCCTGTACATACTACTCCTTCGACGACAGCAGTATTTACGGACACTTTCTGTTTCGGATCTTCGGAGTGTACATATTCCATTTTCTTGCACATTTTGCACTCGAAAACTTATTGGCTTTGAAAACCATTTCGTCGTTTCTTCACAAATTTTAAATCGGAAAATGTGCAGTTGGCGTGTACGTGCTTTATATTTGAAATCTCTGAAAACAAATATTTTATATCAACAATTCTGCGACCTTCGTGAATATGGGTTTCATCAATATGGTTTGGTTCTATCACCAAATCATCAAGCGTTGTTGATGATGAGAAACTTGCGTTTTCTTCTATATTTGGAGAAAATAATGCATCCCTGGAAGTTTCATGCATTTGTGAAGATGTATCTAAGTTTCCAGCAGCAGTATTGATGACATCCACATCACTATAAATAAATAAAAAATACCTAATTATTTATTTTTGTTTTACTTATAAGTAAGACACTATGTTTTTAGAGTTCCGTACACGAAGGATCAATAAAGCCTCTTTGTTCGTATCTAAATGTAATGCTTTATGTCTATTCAATCCCAACTTCCCGTTGTGCATGCTACATGATTCAGGCTTCTCACAACATAAACCATTAGGAGGGTTCAGTAGTTAGAGTAACAGGAAAGCGATATTTTTCGTACTTAGTTAGAGGTGGAACGCGGTGCAACATGAATCTGTCGTTTGATAATAATAATCGGCTTTTTTCGTCTAGTGGACGAAAATAAACGACATTTGTTTCCATTTCTTTTACCCATTATTTATCTGTAAGAAAAAGAATCACTTTATTTTTAGTACGAGTTAGGTAATAGTAGCGGATTTTATATAACTCAATTTCTAAATACACAGACCCTATATAGTTGGATAAGTATACAGTTTTTTCATCGACATTTAATATAAATTATTTTAGTTGGTTGTGTTTATGAATAGTTTAGTAGGTACTCACCGGAATCCTATATGTGTAATTCGTGACAAAATATTGGAGTGATGCAGCTAGCGTAGAAATCTAAACACTATACAACCACAAACTTAGGAATTAGAACAAAACCGATATTTATCTGTCCGATATCCTCGCAACTTTGTTTTTTCACTAGTCCCAAATTACTATACCAAGACAACATGCGTGATGCTTTACTAATAATAAGAAGATGAATGAATGATGAGCGCTCAAGACATCTCATAGGACGCGTACGATGGAACGCTACGTCTTGCCTGTGAATACATGCAGATTAGGGGAAGTCCTGTTGCGACCGGCCGCCAGAATTAATATTTAATTCGGCTGACGGCTTTGCCTAAACGGGCCGCGCGAGCTACACACACCTAGCTACGCACACTCACACATCCATAGCGCGACGGCTGACCGCGGCGCAGAGTGCAATAGAAACAGTTTTTTAAAATACCTATTGTTGAAATTTCTCAGCGACCGGGTTTCCTCTTAATTTTACCACACTTAAACAGCGCCCCATTCAAATTCCTTGCTAAAAACTCCACCTGTCCGTGTAGGTAATACTGCCCGAGAGCGCGTCCGAAATGAATTCTATATGCGCGTTATGAATTCAGCGTCTATGGGGCTTTCCATCCTAAGAAATAGTTCATACGCTGTCATTCTCGTGGCGCTTCTGCGGGAAACCGTGCCGACCGCCAACACATTTGTACGGAATACTAATACAATAATCAACAGAGTTAAGTCCTTGTTAAAATAATTAGTTCATTACTGAAGATGATGCTTTTTATACAAAAAAAAAGAACAGTAAAATTTCTTGCGTAAATTGTGATTATCGTATATAAAACTATTTTTTGTAACCTACGACATTATATTATTATTCATTAGCCACGGACGTTTTAATTAATCGGCGAAATATTTCTTGTTAGGTCGCTGATTTCTGGTTCAGTGATGTGATGATTAATTCATTGAGTTTCTCCAGTTCAAATACAACAATAACTGTCACTGTTCTCTCAATCTCTGAATCTAAAGCGAACGTTAGCCTACACTGTATTCCCGAGTAAAATCCTAAATAATGAAATAGACTATTAAATAACTATTTCACACAACAACAAAACAAACGCTGCAAAATGCTATCACATCAATCCTATTCTACCTGATTGCCTGCACCGGCACAGAGTCACAGAAAGAGTCCACTTTAAAAATTGTCTTATTGTATATAAGGCACTGGACGGGCTGGCACCATCATACTTGACTGATCTCTGCGTGAGGGACAATCTTTGACGGCCTCCATGGTCGAGGGGTAAGGCTCTCGACTACGAATCCTAAGGTCGCGAGTTCAAATCCCGGCGTGCGCAAGTAAATTTTATTTAATTAATTTGTGCTGTTTCACGTTTGTTTAGAGTGGAAGATACTCTCAGTATCGCCCTGGTGAAAGACCACCATTCGGAAATGAAACGTTGCTTGAAATGGCTTTTAGCCGTGTTTGGTGACCTGATCTGATTAGCCAGGTATTTCCCCACCTTCAACTTCCTCTTCCCCTTCTCTTTTCCCCTCCCCAATACCTTCAGCCTCACAACATTCCCCAATTGGGAATGCCATAGTCTCACTGGCTCCAGACGGTTGGGAGCAGTTGGGACTCTTGTGCGGTATTCATATAAAAATAATAAAAAAAAATCTTACTCAGAGGCAACTCACACTGATGTGTTGAACAGACTGGTTGAACCCTCTCGTACGAATGCTGCTAAATTTGGGGACAGAGCTTACCATGTACTGTGCCCACATTATTGGAATGACCTTCCATTTGGTTTGGGGTCAGAAAACAATTTCGAAACCTTTAAGAAAAGTCTGAAAACATATCTATTGAAAAGGGGCTACAGACTTTAACAATGTGTAAAGCGCCCTTGAGGTGATGTTAGTCACTAAACGGCGCTATTGAAAAATTACCGTTATATTATATTATTATATACACGATGAACAGACACTGGAAAATCTCGCACGCCCTTATATAACCACTTCGTAGTATCTCTTTCATGCTGTCGCTCACAGTCGTCAGTCTCGCGTTCGTTTTTGGACGCTGACCCAACCGGATTAATTATGATTTTACAATCTATTTCAGTAATCCGTACACCATTTCTTGAGTCCGCATTCTCGCTTTAATATTTGATAAATAATATATGCATTTTTTATTAATTTACATCAATAACATCTTATCTCAATTTATAAAATGAAATACGAAGTACGCAATTTGCCTAATTTTCAAATTACCATATTTTTTATTGGCATTACGTGCCAAAAGTCGGTGACTGAAATGCGACAGTCATAACTCGTAAATATTTAATATATTTTTCAATCGTTTGCGACATTTTGCATAGATTCCCGGATACAGTTGGAGTTAACGTTAAAAAATGGCAACATAACATAATAAAATCTCAAAAAAATTGAATATCACAAAACGAACGGAAATACGCTTTCACAATCAGTAATAAAGTAATAAACACAGGCTAGTCTACCTGTAATCTTTCAAACGATATTTTAATATATTCCGAAAAAACACGCAACATTTCCACATAAATACGTAAAAATAACAGTTAGGTAGATTGCATTGGGACCATCGGTATGTTCTAAACTTGTTTTTATGTCGGTGTTTGGTCTAGGAATGTATTTGCATTATATTATTTGAATCAAGGTCACTACGTCGCGATTGTTTTTAAATGCATAATGCATCTATTCACTGCACTCGGAATGTTTAATGCACATTATTAACTTTGACAGAGGTCGTCAAGCAATAGAGAAAAAATCAATATCTATTTGCAAATAATAAAAAAAAAAACATTCTAGACACAGGCAACATTTTCCGCTCATGGGATATGCTATCAATATCGCTGTGTTAGTGGCCAGATCTGAATAAGCAGGTATTTCCCAACTTTTTTTCCTCACCTTCATCCCTCCCTCTCCTACAACGTCACAATACAGTCCACTTTAGATGCCATTGCGCGGTATACATATGAAAGTAAAAACTATAACCTATGACATGACGCCATTTTCAGCCCTTTCTTTTTATACTGTAAAAAATGGATGACATTTTTTTGTAGTTTCCTTTTTCTGATTTTTCGTATTTACCAGCAATATTTTTCAAATGATTGACGATTAGAAATCCGTTTTTTTTGTCGTTAGTACATATTTGATCCTTTTTTAGTCGTTAGTGAATATTTGATCCCTTTTTAGTCGTTAGTGCTTATTTCATCCTTTTTTGGTCGTTAGTGTATATTTGATCCTTTTTTCGTCGTTAGTGTATATTTGAGGGTTTTTTGGTCGTTAGTGCATATTTTATCCTTTTTTAGTCGTTAGTGTATATTATATCCTTTTTAGTCGTTAGTGTATATTTGATCCTGTTTTAGTCGTTAGTGCTTATTTGATCCTTTTTTGGTCGTTAGTGTATATTTGAGGGTTTTTAGGTCGTTAGTGCATATTTGATCCTTTTTTGGTCGTTAGTGTATATTTGGGGGATTTTTGGTCGTTAGTGCATATTTGATCCTTTTTTGATCGTTAGTGTATATTTGAGGGTTTTTTGATCGTTAGTGTATATTTGATCGTTTTTTTGTGGTTGGTGCATATTTGAACCTTTTTTCGTCATTAATGCATATTTTAGCCATGCTATTATTCAAAATATGAGACTGTCAAATTAGAAAAGGTATATATTATTATTATGTTGGTATAGTTGAGATGGCTGTGTTTGAATTTCGTTGACCCCCCCCCCCCACTCAAAATTTCCCAAAAAGTGGGTTCCAAAACACAATTTTCGTTTTAATCGTTAATTTGGTTTTGGCATTGTTATCAATAATGATTTATGGAATCAAAAAGTTTCAATTGACAATTTAAAATGTATTTTGTATAATTAAAACTATATTTTCGAATGGGATTAAAACGATATTATGCAAATACGACAAAATGGCGTAATTAGCAAAATAATATTTATGGATCGCGTACCAAATGTTATGTACCCCATATGTTAATTAATTATTATCAATTCAGTGACCAACAGGTGACGCCACTGATATTTATAGCCAAATAGAGATTTATCCAATGATCTAAGAATCAATTAACCAAATCATTCCATATACACGGTGTCCGGAAACTCGTGGTACAAGCGGGAAATTGGTAAATCTATATCACATTTGGAGTCGTTTTAGAAAGATTTGAATCTGAAGGTAGACTTTTCGTGGTCAAATTCAAGATATTCTGTCGCTGCGGGGTTACTTCTTCTTGAATCACTTCCTCCTGTTGGGGATCGTGACTCCGACGTTCCGGATGCCTGCGAAATTTGGTCACTCCAACGCATCGGTGACCTTCCTCTACTTCTCCTACCTTCCACTTTGCCAGTGACCATGAGCTTCTCCAGGTTGGAGTTCTCGGCTTGGCGAGCAACATGTCTAAAGAATCTGAGGATACGCTGTAGGTTGACAGTTGACAGCCTGATTTGGCTGCCAAGTTCTCCCAGAATTGACGTATTTGTGCGCCTGGCTGTCCATGGGATCCTGAGCATTTTCCTTCAGCACCACATTTCGAACGCGTCTATCCGCTTCCTTTCGCTGGCTCTGAGTAACCACACCGCAAAGGAATATGGGGGAAATCAGTGCCCGGACGAGTCTCATCTTGGCGGTCTACGTTATGCATCTGTCCATCAGCTATTTTTGTTCTTTTAAAACGCGTCGGCGCGTAGACCCAGCTCCGAAGGTGTTTTTAATCCTTTAGTTTGCAGATTTAAAAAAAAAGTACTAATCGCATACTTGTTTTATGTAGGTTCTCCAGTTTCTCACTTGTACCACTAGTTTCTAGACACCGTTTATACGTACCTTGAAATTTTTCCTTATAAACTGCGCACTTTTATCTGAGTAGAATTACATATTATGTCCTGTAAAATTCCTAAAACTATTTTCCTTCAAATGTGGATTAAACGCATTACTCCAATCTTACGAGGAACTACTTCAATGCTTTAATTTTACGGCCGTTCTTCCCAACCCTACTGAGCAATTGTTGAGCCAATTTTTTTCCTCAATACTGTTCAAATGCACAAATACACTCTTCCCAACAAAATTCTCGATCGAATTTACGATCAATTTAGGATATCGATCTTTGTGGATTAAGTTCCCCTCAACAGAGGACTAGTTATAAAAAGTTTCAACAGGGTGAACAAACTTCACCGAAATGTCAAATGTCATTATTAGTTTACGATCTTTTTTACGCGATTTAAATATTGAATGACAAAGATTTATTTCTGTTTTCGAACGTCAACGTGTTTTTTGTATGTTTTAAATAAAAGTGAAGAGAACTTAACTTATTTTACTTATCATAAGCTAAGTTTGTCTTGTTTTTTCACGGCCGAGAAACGTCAAATGTCAAATGTACGAAACAAGCAATGTGCTTTCGCGGTATTAGCAGAAGTCAAGCTAACACTTTGTTTCAACATATTTTTAACATACACGTTTGTGAATATATAAGTTGGTTTATGTATTAGTTTTTAAAATAAATGATATGTATTCTTAATAAATACAATATTAACTCATCTGTTAATTTTATATTTAAAGTTTTTACTTTGATTTCACTTTTTATCTTAAAAGTGGGCGGTTACTATTTTCTCTGTATGAAAGTGGGCGGGCACTCTATTATAGTTGTTCGGGATCCTCCATAGACAATTTAGGATAAAAAAGCTTGGAAACAGGCAAACAGAGCGAAGACTTAACAAAACACTCGACTGATCGGTAACTCAGATTGATCATTGGAAAAGTTGAGAAGAACGGCCGTTATACAAAATTATTCACAACAAACTCCAAACCACTTATTGTCTAAGCAGTAATCACGTCAAAGTTCCCAATAGACGCTTCTTAAAGAGTCGTAAAATATTTTACCTTGAATTATTTAATATAATAACACAATTGCCTAATTCAATCCAATGTCTCGAATGCGTAGATTATACACTGATGTAGAATGTGACGATATAGACATCCATATAAACAGCCTCACATATTTTACAAAGCAAATCAGCCATCTTCTATCACGTCATGGAGAATAGTGGTGTTATTGGAAACACTGTAATTTGTTTTATTTTTTTCATCTCTTTCTATATCTTATATTATGTTTTATGTTTATTTCACCTTATGGTGCTATCAGAAATATTATAACATGCTTTTCTTCTCTTTATGGATCTTATATTATGCTTTAAGTACTATTTCCCTTATTTCTTTTTATTATTTAGCATCTCTACCAAGTGATGACTGATGACTAAACCGAAATTATGCATTCTGTGAACATTTTTAAATGGATTATGAACTCTTACGCGCTTTCCAATTCAAATTTTATAGAAATATGATCATGTTTTATATTTAAAAAAAATTGATCTGTAAATGTTTTCCCGAGAGTTTAATAAATAAATGGGCGGTTTGTATTGTAAATTTTCAAAGTACAATACTCCCTCGATTTCAATTAATTTAATTTATCTTCATTTTGAAATCACGTTTTCAATTGCTGGCCAACCGACATCCAAATGGAATGCAGCCATCGTCATTACGGTGACCTCGTTCTATTTTGGTCGCCAGTTGACCTGTGACCTCCGACCTGTGACCTCAGAATTACATATTCAAATGGCGACCTTTGTCCATTCGAACACATCCAAGAGTAGGATGTACAAAATCTTGTTATTGACATGTGAGAAGATGACAGATTCTTCGGATGCTGTCATTCGTGTTATGAGTCGGGGACGTCCTAGGAGACACGGCACGACCAAGTTAAACAAACAAAATGACCGGCTGTGTGGACAAATGCGTCTAGTTCCCACCTACGTTGGCGTGAATCTAATCCAAGTACAAAATGTTTGATATAAAACATTTATGATTTTCATCACCAACCGGTTTCGCTTTTCCCAAGCTTCGTCCTATATAGGTGAGACATAATACAAAATGTGATGAGAG
This sequence comes from Halesus radiatus, assembly GCA_022606495.2. Taxonomy (NCBI): domain Eukaryota; kingdom Metazoa; phylum Arthropoda; class Insecta; order Trichoptera; family Limnephilidae; genus Halesus; species Halesus radiatus. The sequence continues at coordinate 172,425 of JAHDVE020005204.1, read as the reverse complement.
GGAGACAAAATATAAAATGAAGCAATGCAACAGTGAGACAGATATGCTTAAATGGGGACAGCGTATAAAACAGAAAGAGACAGAACGTCAAAGGAGGGAGGGATTTGATTTAACAGGAAATGTATCTGAATATATAGCTGAAGTACCCGGCGTTGCTCGGGGTTATGAATGGTTTCGAGAGAAGTTTTGAGATTTTTACTTCTACCCCTACCCCTACCCAGTAATTTTCCTTTTATTTTAAACGTCAAGTGAACGAAATTTCATCAAGAAGCACCAATATTCTACTTTAAGGGGTGGGAAAGGAGGAAGGGGGTGATTTTTAGAAATCTCATGTAGACAGTGACCTTCCTCTTATTTTGATAGTCAAGTGTGCAAAATCTCATCAAGCTCGGAATGAAACTGTAGATTTGTAATACAAAACAAACAAACGCCGCCCGCCAGGGATCTTCTTCTCTATATAATATAGAAGAAGAAGATGTAAGACAAGTTACGTTAATTATTAAGAATGTTTCTATCAATTTTAACTGCTTTCTTTATTTCTGAAGGTTTTTCATTTTTATGTTCACGATACGAGACAGATTTGTGTCAAGAAATTCATAAAAAATTCAAATTATGAAATAAAGCCGTTTCTGCCATCCATCTTCATCAGCCAATCTTGCAGGTGATGCCAACGAGCAATTACAGCCGTGACAGCTGTTTCGGCATCGCTACAGCCTTCAAAGAGGCGACGCAACGTGCGCGCGCAAGGTGGAATTAAAGCAATTAGTCCGATGGTAGTCACATGTCGTGTTATAAGTCACTGAACACCGTTCTCCGGAGGGCTATGCAGTGAAGGGGGTTTAATAATAAAATAATTCACGACAGCCAAATTATTCTCACAACTTCGGCAACACTCGCGGTCAACCTCACGGCCGCCAGCCGACAGCTCTGGGCATCTTTCGGAATTATCCGGGCTCCGCGTAACTTGGCACTCACCCCGCTGATAAATTCTTATATTTCTGTTATATTTTTAAAATTGAATACGCCGCTGTACTGTTAAAAACCTTGTTTTGTACGTGGACAAGCTGCGCGCGCCATAACTCCTACTTTTTATGTGATGATTTCCACTGCGCCCGCAACTCTATCAGTAGCGGCAGGTGCAGAGGCGATCATTATTTAAAAAATGTTTTTAGGACATTGATTGAAATTCCTTCTGATTGTTTTAATGTCTGTATTGGCAGCGATTCGTCGAAATCATTTAAAAACAAACGTTTTTGCCGTTCGGGCGTGTAGAGCGGATGTACGAGAGAGGAATGTCAGGAGAATAATATTTAACGAGACAGGAATGGAAGATGTGTGAAATGCCCGAGGAAGACATGGAACGATCAAGTATATAAAAATACCCATAGTCCCACTGGCCCCGGAACTATTTGTATTTTTGGCGCTACATTATCCAAGCTACAATACTTAATTGTAGGATTCATCAAAGTGCTGGTATAGATGACGCTTTATTTTATAAATGGAGAAATATATCAACAATACCTCAAAACTTGTTGCCCAGATCATACATCTTATTGGTTAGTGAGTGTGACTAATAGTTGGTTGTGTACGTGTTGCAGAAAAATGTTACAATTTCTCTTGTGTTCCTCGTCTGCACATATAATTTAATAGTGGCGACGATGGCAGGCCTGTCAATTAGATGGTTAATGATTCTATATAATACAACTAGGTCTGAAATAATTCCCCTGTCAGACAGCGTAATCAGATGCAAACCATTCATCAAACTTACAAAATTACCCAACCTACTATTATGTAACAAGGATGGTGTGAATATTTTTAAAAAAGCAAACAGCTTGATGGTCGTATAATTATTTTAATTGACGGGTGTTGGTCGATCAATCGATCAGTTCTAAGCCAATATTGGTCCTATAGACAGGAGACAAGGGTTGATATTGGAGATAGCACAGCATAGGGGGGCATAGACATAACCATAGGGGGTGAATCACGGAATAATGGGAGAGTTCCGTGTCTCGTGTTTATGGGGAGTTAAGTTACTGGGGATGTTCTAATAAGGGTGCGGTAGAACAACGCAATGGTAGAGATATGCTATGAGAAGATTTCCATAATTTTTTTTTCGTCATTGAACTTTTGTCTTTTGTCGTCCAGTAATTTAAAAAAAAAAAAATTGGCACATATTTAAGCAACCAAAAATAGTATATAAGTTTGTCGACGGTTACGAGCATAGCATAGATAGGAGAAACGAAGGAGATGAGCTATGAGTCATTACCGCCAACATTGTTTACCCATAATAATAATAATTGGCTTACTTCTATAGCGCCGTTTTCGTTGAAAAATCACCTCAAAGGCGCTTTACAACTAATTAAGTAACATATCAACCTTACAGTTAAAATTTATTACTAATGGCCTATAAGTAAAACTTATAACTATTGACTTACAACTAAGACTTATGGCTAGGGATTAACTACTGAGACTTATAATTAGTGATTTACATCTATGGCTTATACCTAGTGACTTACCAACTAAAAGTTGACTTACAATTTAGACTTAAGTAGGTATACCTAGAATATAAACCTAACACATATATAAACCTAGTACATATTTAAAATTAATACATATCTATGACCAAGTGCATATTTTATACACAATATTGCAAAATGACAACTAACCCATGCTTTGTATCTACCTACACACCAAACACATGACTTTCATTGGCTCCATCCCACACCGTTTTGATTGTATATACAGTTTGGTCGTACCTCGTTGACAGTTGGCACGCTTCCATACTATATCTCCATTTGTTTCTGTTATCTATGACTAAGATTGTAAGTAATTACTTGCATTTTCTGGAATACCACAGGGAACGAATATGGAGCCTCTACTGTTCTTGATATCAATTGACGACCTACAAAACTGCAAAAAATTCTCTTGGCGGATGTTTCCCATGTGAAACCGCAGCCCATCGCATGTGTAAGCGAGGTCTGTTTCTTTTTCCCGTCCATATGCGCAATCCGATGATATTAGAATTGTACCTTAAGTAAGGAGTATATAATATATAAGTTGTGTGAAAGTCCATTCTCAACTGCCTACCCCTGCCGAAAAATATCGTGATGAATAGTTAGTTATTTAATTGAATGCCCATCTGCTTTCATTTGAACGATGTTTTAACATTTATTAACTTTTTTATTCAATGACGCAAACAATTTTTAATCGTGGCAAAGGAACCTAAACCCAAGACATATTTAAAGTAGAACAAATAAACAAAAAACATTAAAGATTTTTACCACTTCACCCTTACATCCATTCAGTGTCAAAATCGTGCACGCATAAAAATCTTTAATCGGAATTCCTGCACGTATTCCATTTTTAACACAAATTATTAAAAATAAAATAAAAGTCAGTCTAGTAGCATTTCTGTCGCGCCGTCAAGTTCCCTAGGGATGGCGTGGATCGCGTGTCGACTTTGTACGGGACGGTGCGACTGTAAGGTAGCGTGACTGAACACGCAGAATATAATAACAATAATGGTGCAGTTAGAAGTTATGATTATTCTAATGTCCTAATGCTTTTGGGAGCGGTCCCCCTTTTTGTTTTCACTATCAAGATGGCTGAATTAATGATAATGGCCTCAATTAATTACGCGCTAGGAAGCGATGCTCGTTCATTGTCTTTTGTTGTTTGGGACGCAGTTAATTCAAAGATGATTGTTGTGAATAAAAATTATAAGAACAGACAATGGAGAATTCTCGATTTTTTTTTTAATTTTGCTTGTTTTAAATGGCATTTGTGTTTCCTCTTTTCCACACATTCACTTCAGAGATCTCATTTCTATAGTATCCAGTCTACCTTCATCTTTACTATGTCACCTCCATGCCGCACTGCCATACACCAGGGTTGGTATCAGCACTCCATCATGGACTGCTAGCTTCGCTTCTTTGGTCAATTTTATGTTAGCGCCAACCGCGTTCAGTCCTCCCTAATAATTTGCCAATATTTGAATTACTGAAAAATGTCCCAATATAATATATACGAGTACATACAGATTCACTCGCTGGAACCCTAGTGTGACAGCCAACATCGACATGATAAAACTCTTTCATCAACAATGTTGGTTATTAGTCGACATTCGCGGGCACAAAACGTCGTTTACCCGTTCGCTCCCAAGATGCGCTTTCAAACATCAAAAAACATCTCGGCAAAAATGTGGTTCGGAAATGAACTTGCACAGGCTTCTTTTGAACGGAGACAGATTTAAACATGAAACTGTTTAATAAAATCGTTTTTGTAAAAGGAATAAATGCACGCATGCTGTGTCTGTGCTGTGCTGCTCGGTGTGATGTAATTACTCACGTCAGTGCTGTGCCTGTACTGTTCTACTCTGCGCGGTGCTGGTAGATGTGAATAGACCTTAATTTTGACGTTTTATTCCGTCTCCCTGTGTCATTTCCTCTGCAATTAGCGGCAGTGCTCTAACTTTACTTTCAATTAGTATAGATGGTCTATAATGTGTATTTTAGTATGGTGTAGGTTCTAGGGGAGTTCACCCTAATTTTATCACATTAATAAAGTAAATTAAAATAAAAAAGGCACCGCTTTTTCCTAATACAGCGCGCCCCTATGAAGTAATTTAAAACTGCTTATTTTAATAAGATTCTTGTTTGTAAAACAAACAAATAAACTAACATAATATTTTATCCTTTTTCCGTCCCCTCGCTCTTACCTGTCTCACTCTGTCTTACTCTTCTCTCTCATTTCTACAAAAGTTTAATCTCAAAGTACCCAAGTCGATCTTTCCGTGTGTAATAATATCTTATATACCAAATCACAGTTGTCAATGGTTTTACATCCCGCTTAACGGAAATCGTCTCAGGTGTACCCCAGGGCTCGCATCTCGGACCACTTTTATTTAATATTTACATGAATGAAATCTTTGTATACTTTCAAAATACTAGTTGCTTCGTGTTGTACGCATCTGCGTATAATATATATAATATATAATATATCTAACAAGAATTTTTGTATGTAACTCGATTACCTTCACTAGAAATAAAATTACGTATTCTTACAACTTGAATAACAGATCTTTACAATCTACATTTACATGTAAAGATGTAAGTAAGATCAAATAAATTCCTCCACTCCGAAAACATATAATATATTTAGCCAAAACATTTTACTCCAAATTAGAATCGAACTCGAATCCCTCTATCTCCAACCTCGGCCGCTGGACCCCCATCACCAACCCCCCTTCTTATACCCTCCATTACCTTAGTGAGCGGGATTAAATATAATATTGCCATCAGCAAGTGCCGCTAGCACATAAAACACAGTTTACAATTCTTTGAAATAAATTATATAAAAGCCCTACAATAGCAATAGGCAGCCCGCTCACTGGGTAGAGAAGATTATCTCCACATTTGTGCACCCCTAACCACAGTTGACACAGGAAAAGGGAGAAATGTTCCCTGGCACTGTACACAAAAATTTAACAATGCTATATATAAGAATAAGAAAACTTTTCAAAAGTGTTAAGACTCCAGAAATGTTGCTTTGTTAATTAGTCAGAAGTCGCGTGCGTAAGTAAATTTTATTTAATTAATTTGTGCTGTTTCGCAATTAATTAATTTAAAAATAATATATAGCATATTTGTCGCACGTTTCAGAGTGGAAAATACTCTCAGTATCGCCCTGGTGAAAGACCTCCATTCAGAATTGAAACGTTGCTTGAAATGGCTTTTAGCCGTGTTTGGTGACCAAATTTGAATAGCCAATTATTTCCCCATCTTCCTCTGCCCCTTCTCCTTCCCCTCCCCAATACCTTCAGCCTCACAACATTCCCCAATTGGGGATGCCATAGTCTCACTGGCTCCAGACGGATGGGAGCATTTGGGACTCTTGTAGGGTATTCATTAAAAAAAATATTTAAAAAAAAACATTCTTTAGTTAAGAAGCATTCTCATCCTAGACAAAATTACTATGATATTGTATGGACACACGTAACAGTTACTCTAACAGTGTAAAATTTAATATACCAACCTTATCATTTGTTTAAAAATGTACTGTGTATGTCTAAATAAATAAATAAGGTTCCACATTATATATTAGTAAATAATTGCTTACGTCCTAAAACGTGTCTAAAAACTATAGTCCAACGACCCCGACAAATTAAATGAAAATACATCGTACCAGGATAGCAGGAAACCTCAGGGGTAGATTTAAACCACCCTTATTTTCATAATCTAGGCGCGGCTTGAAGTATAAAAGGAAATATTGTGTACACTTTATATGGTAGACGCACCCTTATAGTATAACTTTTACGTGTTCCCCCACACTATAAATATATATACAAAATTATGAAATATGACAAGGTATTTTTAGTATAAAAAAAATTTCATATGTGCGTGTTTCTTATTGTTCTTTGACCAAAATACAATCTTTTTAAAACGCTCTTCAGGATCCCTAGCATGAAAGCCAACATCGACACGATACACGTCTTTAATCAACAATTTTTTTTTTTTTGAATTACGCATTGAAGCTTGTGAACCTCATTGTAATATATGTTTAATCATTGAAGATAATATTAACTACTCTCAAAATGAAACATGAAACCGAAGAGACACAGAAAATAAAAAGGTAACAGTAGCAGCTTGGACTCGAACCCTGGACCTCACCTAATCCTCTGAGCTATGGCTATATACAAATAGGATTTAAACAGTAACTTCAATGTCATGCAATGTGCAGTGTTTTCTAATATATGTGTCCTGTGCGTGCAAAGTCATATCATCTCAGTTCGAAACATTGTAATTTAATTAAGTTTTAATCTGGAGTGCCCTACCAAGTAAGTATGTCTTCTGTAAATGTACATAATAAGATAAACCCTAGCAAGTATTATTTGTACAGCGTCCTTGAGGTGATTTTTCACAAAAACGGCGCTATACAAATCATCCAAGTATTATTATTATACATATAAAACTTATCACGTCTGTGGTAAGTGTTTTTTTGTTCTAATATCAAATAATTTATTATTTTTCCTACTGCCCAGTGCCTACCCTAATTAAAACTCAGTGCACGCCACTATTAGAGACTATTGGTATAAAAAGAAATCGACAAATACCTAAAATAATTCATAAAATCCACGGCTTGGGGGAAACTCTGATATTTGGGCGTGCTGTACCACTGGGCTACAGCCTGGACGAGAGTAATATACCTGTGAATTCAGTATGCTAATGTGTTGTTTTTTATATTGTTTCAGGCCCATGTTGTATCAGCTTTCGAGCAGAGTCTATCCAACATGACGCAGAGACTTCAATCACTGACTGCCACGGCTGAAAGGAAGGTTTGTACTGATCTTTTTAATGTTATACGTCTCTAATGTCCTGAAAGAATCCAGGTCTAGCTCTGCTGGATGGTATTTAAATCACTTAACGGAATGGAACCGGCTTACTTATCGGTACTGTGCATTCCCGAGATCACTGAAGTCTGAACTCGTTCTTGTGAACATCGGGCGCTTCCTCCTGAATAAGGTTTTCTATGGTTTTCCTTATTTCCAAAGGCGAATGCGGAGGAACTCCAACAAATAGCCCATAGCCTACACACTCCCCCCTCCTCACTCAACACAGACATTTCTGTATTTATGCCGCAGTGCTGATGCTGATGCTGGTCGAACTGCTGATGATGATGATGCAACATCCATGCAATTTAGAAGGGTTTTTATGAGATATGATATGAACAGATTTTTCCCTATAGAAATCACAGGACGCAACGATCAGGTACTATTTAAAACTACCATCATGCGGTGTAAACTGTGAGGCGCAAAGACGCCGTTCTATTTGTATAAAGAACCTGTAAATTTAGAGACAGTAACTTTAAATGTTTCGTCACTTCTTGACAAATGAAAAACTTAAAAATGAAAAAAAACTGTGTATTCCTGAATACACAGTTTTTTTTTCATTTCAAACCGACTCGCGACTGTCAACCCTCAGGTCAGCGGCGTCATCAACTATCGGGAGGTTAAAGGAACCAAAGCGCACACCTGATACTGAGTTCGGTGAGCGTGCTTTCAAAGTGTCAGGATCTTTAGCCTGGAATAAAATGCCGTATGACTTAAGCATGATCAAAAACTCTACAGAATTCAGAGCTAAACTTAAAACTCATCTTTTCAGACAATTAAATGGAAGAACTGCACAAGCTAAGCTATGCTAGCCGGTTAGTGCTTACCTAAAGTCACTCATGGAATATGTAAATTTTTTCACGCACTAGTGCGCAAATCCGTCGAGCGACAGCTATTCTAAAAGACAAAAAAAACTTTCCACAGTCCGCGACATTGTAAATAACTAAATGTGTAATAAATGTAACTAGCAATTGAAAATTTCGTATTTGAACCGAAGTAGAAATCTTAAGCTTTCTAAGGTCATTTTATAAATATTCTCCAGTCCTAAAATTTAACAATAAAAATATTAATATTTCAAATAATTATCAACTCTTCTTTTGCCATCAATCTTCTAATAAATGTAATATTAATAGTAAAGAAGGATAAAATATCAATTGCAATAGTCATATATTCTCCAAGCTTAAAAAAATGGGACGAATAATACAGACATCCTGTAAAGACAATAAATTATTGTTTATATATTTTTTTAATATAATTTATCTACCTCCTTCATCTGTCCCGGCACAGGAATTCTCCCAGAGAGACAGACAGTCATCGATCAATCCTTTGTAATTATGTTTTATCGAAATTAATTAAAAGTAATTTAAAATCTTGCATATTAAGCAAGTAATCAACTAATCAAAGAACCAAATAAATCGTAGGAATATTTATTATGATGAGTTATTTTACTCAGGTGAATATCAACCTCAGTTCTCAATCTTTTTGAGCCTAAGTCGTGTTACCATCGATCACGTTGGGGTCACCGATAGGTGTTAATGTCGGATCAATAAATAACACTGGTTCTGTCACGTACAGGTTTTATTAATATTATCATTGAACCACTATAAATCGGAATCCATTTAAAATATCAATCATAGCGCGTACAAAGAAAACGAAATTTTACGAATAATTTTACAAGCACAAACCAATAAGTGCTGTTGAATCTTATCGTTCGGAAAGTCTCATTCTAAAAAGCATACGTCACGATTTTTTTTGGAATTTTTATGAAAAGAAAAGCGCTGAATTATCTAGTGTTTATAATAATATTACTGGTCAGTGGCTGAATTTTTATTGGTGTGTTATTTTTATTATTTTGTTAGTTTATATTATTATAGTTTTACAGTAAGCATAACAATTATTTTTAAATACCAATATATAATAATTCTCCAGACTTTCGGGCATCTCATCATACATTTTCAGTCTTCTATACATTAAGCAGTTCTGTGATTCTGTTGCCAGTTGGTAGTACATCGGATTCCCACAGTCGTGAGTTTAATTCCTCAGCTGAATGAGTCCCCATCACGACACAAGCAATATTTTCCGCTTAGTGTGATGGTAGTAGGAGATTTTCAAATATTGTCAGATTATTCGTAACACTAGAATATTTCGTAAAAATTAATGTGAAGATATAATACAGGTGTATCTGTCACCCAAAATCATATAAAATTGCCTCGCAGAGGGCTTTTGACTTAAGAGGTCGTATCGCCCACAATCTACTTTATTCGTCCACTGGTAAGTGATGTTGTCCACGTTGGGAATCACTGGTATAATGAAACAAACGTATCGTATGATATTAATCAGATAAATCATATTAAATAAATTAATCAAATCAATTAAATGATAACAAATGAATGTAATGAATCAAATGAATGTAATGAATCAAATTAATGTAATGAATCAAATGAATGTAATGAATTTAATGAATCAAATGAATGTAATAAATCAAACTATTCAAATGAATGTAATGAATCAAATGAATCATACGAAACGAATGGATCTAAGAAATAAAATGAATCATACGAATCACTTTATGAATACTTTGTGAATTCGACTGACTTTATTCACCAGTGTCAACAAATATTTTTGTTTAGAAGAGTTTTTTTCCACTATGTTTTATAAATATACTACTTTATAAATATTCACATACCATCAAGACCGACCCAACAAACCGATTTTTTTTTATTTGCCCGCATGCAGGACCAATTTTAGGATAAATTCTCCAATTCCCCGTATTTGTGCGAAATATAACGCACAATTTCACAATATCGATATTCTTCACCAATACCCTTTCAAAATATCGAACCGAAGTAATACGTACGACCACAAATTCATGCACGAGTATAAAACGTGTCGAGAGCATCTCCTGTCCCGATCCTATTTTCCTCTTCCTCTCCCTTCTTATTTTGTTTTTTTTTTTTAATAAAACATATGTACTTAACCACTAGCATAAGAAACTTTGCTTGCTTACCTTTTGTTAAACTTTCTCTGTATATAAATTTGTATCAAAAGCTGTTTGTTTCTCACAAATAAATATATATCGCTAGTGAATGATACGGATGTGTCGAAACCGGTAGCAAATATATAAAGTTAAGTAACACGTGTCTTAGAAATTGTTACAGGTAATGCCTAAGAAATACAATAAATTGTGAAAAAATCTGTTGATCAGAACTGCGATGTGACTTCAATTTCCAGACCCTAAGTAACTTTCTTTTGAAAATTTTGTTTTACGAGTGACAGAATCGAAGTATCAATTACGGAACAAAGCCTTACGCTGAGGTTACGATTTTACCACAAAATGACTGACTCCGGGTTAGCCGTAACCACGTTCCGGCTAACCGCGCGTTAATCGTAGTCGCGTTTCACACATCTCACCACGAGAAGAACGCCCGAGAGAAGATTGTATTCAATTAAATAACTTTTACAAACCCTGACGTATGCCAGTGAGGCATGGAACTGGCAGAGGAAGGATGAAAGTAGACTGAACGCTGTAGAAATGAGAGCTCTGAGGCGAATGTGTGATAAAACCATGACATCGTGTGAAAAATGTTGAGATTCGTAAAGCGTAGTGAGTAAGATTAAGAAAGGGGTGCTTAGATGGTTTAGACATGTAAAGCGAATGAACGAAGAAAGGAGTGTAAGGAGAATATATGACGCGAATGGGAATGGAAGAAGCCGGGGAGTCCCAAGGAAGACATGGCACGATCGAGTGAATCAAATACTTGAGTCGAGAATGTCAAAAGTCCGAATAACAGAAGGGAAGTAATACCTAACTATATGTGCAATGCATTTGAATGATGAACGTGATGCCGCGTTAAAATATACATGTTGTTGATTTTATGTATAGGCAAATAATAGGACCGTATTTAGCTGGTAGGTCACTAGAGATAACTAACTAACCATCACGCCGTTTACTCGCAGGGCAGACCGCCAAAAAACTCGATCTTGGCATACACTTCTTGCTTCATTTACATTCATACAACGTCTCATATGTAGTTAGTTAGTTATATGAAAAATCACCTCAAGGGCGCTACACAAATCATCCAAATATTATTATTATTAACACATGATATTTTAATCCTTACAGAATTTTATACAAGTGTTTTAATTTTTATGGCGATCCACTTCCTAAAATTCGAACGAAATCACGCACTCCTTGTGCAGGTGGCGAAAAGGTTGAGATTCCCTCTTTACACCGCTATTTACGCACAAAACATCACCAAAATGCTTGTTTTATTTTATTTTGTAAAGCTCGGGCATAAATATTACAGTGTTTTAATAATTTTTCGGAGTTTGCCAATCATCTCCTTTCAACCGATCATATTTTTAATAAAGATACAGGCGTTCAAATCACTTGAAATTAGACAATCCCTAAATATTAATTCAAGTAAACTTTTACATCGGTAAAACGGCTAGAAACATTCAAATAAGAGTGGTCGAACACTTGAGATGTCTAAACAGTGTCGGATTTTCAGAATTCGCCACCCACCTTATCGATAAAAATCACTCATTTAATAAATCTTCCGGGATAGATGTATTTCATAGAAATGTGATAGGTCTACGCCTTAATAATCTTGAAGCCCTTGAAATACAAGTCATTAAAAATCAATAAAACCAATCTACTTAATAAACAACTACATTTGTCTAACACCTCCATTTTTTAAATATTTCCATTACCTCCGCCCACCTTCACCCCTCCCTCTGAAGCTCTTCCTTCCTTGCCCCCCACCTAAATTGATGTTCTGTCTCTCTCTTCTAATTTTCTATTAAATACCATGTATTTCTGTATTATGTTTAATATATTTTTATTCACCCCTGAGGAAGGTTCAGGTTGAATCGAAACCGGTTGAATGAAAAAATAATAAAGTGGAATTAAAACAAAGTTATTTTATTTTTTATAATCAAGTAAATTTATCATATAGTCCAATTCTAGATATTTTTCCAGTGAACCGCTCTGTTCCTCCTGAAAACCCCCTAATTACCCCTTCCCCTTTGATCGCCTCCCACTCCCACTCCAACGCCTAGATATTTATGTATGTATCATTATTTTGTATCTTATGCTAGTTTAACATATATAGTCCTGACGAAAGAAGGGCACTTCCGAAACCGGTCGATCATTATATTGAATTGAAGTGGTTTAAATCAAATTTATGTGTTTACATTTTAATTGTTTGTCATTGAATTTAACGCCATCAGAAACAGATTGCATCACAATTTCGGTCACTAGTATTTCGAAGAGACCATCCGTCAGGTAGAAGGTGGACTGATTGGAGGAAGAAGGGGAAGGAGGTAGAGATAGGAGGGCAAAGGAGGTACCAAACACTGGTAGAAGCGCGTGTGGTCCGTAACCAGATACCCATGTATAATTTACCATACTATTAAGTGTCAGTTTGGAGAATTTTCGTTATACTTAATTGTTTTTTTATTGTTGGGAGAGCAGACTTGTTACAGTTACCAGTTTCGTGTCTTTTCATTTTATACCATTTTTAATTGTATCTATGCTCTCGACCATAGGCGTGCATTACATGTAGGCACATAAGTACTGCCTACTGACTGTATTCTTCTCAAAAAATGAATATATGTGCTCAATGCGCATTCAAGGGAAAACTCGTTTGTGTCGAAAAATTCCGTGCCTTCCGGTACAAGCCATAAAAGAACCAATCATTGTCATCTGCTGGTACCTCTATTAATTAGTATAACTTTACTAAGAAATAAATATTAGTCTGTCAAGAAATCGTTGACAAAACTGGAGGGTGCTGCGATCATTTAAAATGATTTTAAATGGCAGCATTCAACAACAAGAAAAATTATGGACAAGGATCATAAATTAAGCCACTCAGGCATTTACAAACCATGCTGCGTGACTGTCCTTCATTCTACATAGGAAAGACCTTAGAGTCCCGTAATGTGAATATTAGAATCACAAAACACTTTGCCAATCATCTCATTTCAACCGATCGTCTTTAATAAAGATACAGGGGTTCAAATTCTTCACACTAATAATAAAGGCCAAAAATTAGATAATTTGGAAGCACTGGGAATAACCAAGAAAATTTGTACAATCCTCTTTTAGATATTTTTCCAGTGAATCGCTTTGTTCCTCCAGAAAACCCCCTAATTACTTCTTCCCCTTTCGTTGACTCCCACTCCAACACCTAAATATTCATGTATGTCTAACATTATTTTGTATTTTCGTTTAGTCTTAATATGTTCCTGATAAGGGATGGGCACTTTCGAACCGGTCGATTATTATATTGAATTGAAGTAGTTCAAAACAAATGTATTAAGAAGAATTATCAGAGAAAAAAAAGTTTCAAATTTTGAAACTGTCAATAGTGGAAGACAAAGGTTTTAAAAGTAAGTTAGATTTTGTTATCCATAATAATGACATGTACCCGCTCCCAGAACCCATAGTTTTTTTAGCAGCATTTTTACGCAAAAAAAAATTATCCAGTCAATAAAAGTTCTTGGTATCGTCTTTGATCCCAAAGTAACGTTCTCGGGCACATATCACGGCTCACTCCAGCTCGCTACAAACTCTTGGAGTTTATCATTAGCACATCTAAATAGTTTTATGACCCAGATGCAAAGATAGCCATGTTCGATGGTATTATATCAAGTAAGCTGGAGTATGGACTCCGCATCAAACTAAATATATGCTGGAACTAATCCGACGTTCATGCACTATATGCAACAAATCGAATTAGTCTATAAACCAGACGTTACACAAATCTTGCAATACTTAGTTTTAATATAGTGTATAACTGTATTGATAGCCCATTCCTCTTGGAATGCTATGGCTTATACGTGCCTGAAAACTTCAGCCGTAGTCGTCACCACGACTTGTTCAAGATACCACACGGCAGAACCGATATTCTAGCACTCTACAAGAGGAATGGTGCTATTGAATAAAATTTCTAAAAGAGTAATATTTACCTAGCAGATTAAAAACACTTCCGCGCTGATAAAACATGACAGTTTTGAACACACGTAAAAAGGACACAGTATGTATATTCATCGTGGTACGAATTGAATTGAGACTCTTTTCTGCGGATGAGGGAAAAATACTATGTGCGTCTACACGGCGATTAACATAGGACTCTAGGACATTAATACTGTTCTTCAAATAACCTAAACTGTTTTGTATACCTATCTTCCAAAATCTTGTGAATGTTGAAATAAGAAATCTTGTACTATAAATGGATGAGTAATCTGTCGAAAACATATTGATGGTTGAAAGGAAAAATAACGTAACTTGTGATCCAAGTAAATATTTTTTTAATAAAAACAATATTCACTTGGATATATATATATCAGTGTTCATAAATTAGTGGTACTACCTGAAAGGGGATGATTCTACAACTTATTCTAAGGAAATTTAATATTCGAACTGATTATTTTTTAACACTTACGGCCGTACTTCCCTACTTTTCGAATGATCAATCTGAAGCACCGATCAGCCAAGTGTTTTGTTGAGCACCGCTCTGTTTGCCTGTTTCCAAGCATATTTTTATCCCAAATTGTTTATGAAGGTGTCCGTCTTCTTTCCTAGACTAAAAAATAGTGCCCGCCCACTTTTATTGTCCTAAGTTTTGACTTTTGACGTTTCTCTCTCGTGAACAACAACACAAAAGGTAGCTTATAATAAGCAAAATAAGTTAGGTTCTCTTCAATTTTATTTAATATATACAAACAATATGTGTTGACATTCGAAAACGGAAATAAATCTTTGTCATTCAATATTTGAATTGCAATAAATAGATCGCGAACAAATAATGCCGTTTGACATTTCACTGACATTTGTTCACACTGGTGACATCTTTTTATAACTGTCCTCTGTTGAGGGGAACTTAAACCACAAAAACCGATATCTTAAATTGATCGTAAATTTGATATCAAATAAATAAAATAAAAATCTTAAGAAATGTTTTGTTACGCCATTATTGTGTCGTGTTCCGCTGTCAATCTGTCAGATTCAAAAGTCAAACAAAACTTCACATTTGATTCTTCTATAATTACTTCTTCTAAAATCGGTGTTACTCGGTATTGTTATAGTAATAGACTTTGTTGACTATATTATATATGTTTATTTTGTATCAGGACTCGGAGTTGACGCAGCTGCGGCAGACCATCGAACTGCTCCGGAAGCAATCCATCCAGGCCGGGCTGACCAGCGCGCACATGACCTCCATGGGCATCAAGCAGGACTCCGTCAGTGGGCCCAACCAGGTATGCAGGCGTCAAATACCCTATATAGTTTCTTTTCTTTATTTTCTTTTCGTTCTTTTCTTTCTTTCCTTTCTTTCCTTTCTTTCCATTCTTTCCTTTTTTCCTTTCTCTCCTTTCTCTCCTTTCTTTCCATTCTTTCTTTTCTTTCCTTTCTTTCCTTTCTTTTCTTTTCTTTTCTTTCCTTTCTTTTCATTTCTTTCCTTTCTTTCCTTCCTTTCTTTCCTTTCTTTCTTTTCTTTCCTTTCTCTCCTTTCTTTCCTTTCTTTCCCTTCTTTCCTTTCTTTCCTTTCTTTTCTTTCCTTTCTTTCCTTTCTTTTCTTTTCATTTCTTTCCTTTCTTTCCTTTCTTTCTTTTCTTTCCTTTCTTTTTTTAAATTTCTTTCCTTTCTTTTCTTTTCATTTCTTTCCTTTCCTTTCTTTCCCTTCTTTCTTTTCTTTTCCCTTATTTACTTTCTTTCCTTTCTTTCCCTTCTTTCCTTTCTTTCCTTTCTTTCCCTTCTTTCCCTTCTTTCCTTTCTTTCCTTTCTTTCCTTTCTTTCCATTCTTTCCTTTCTTTCCCTTCTTTCCTTTCTTTCCTTTCTTTCCGCTCTTTCCTCTCTTTCCTTTCTTTCCATTCTTTCCTTTCTTTCCTTTCTCGACTTTCTTTCCTTTCTTTCCTTTCTTTCCCTTCTTTCCTTTCCTTACTTTCTTTCCTTTCTTTCTTTTCTTTCCTTTTTTTCCTTTCTTTCCTTTCTTTCCTTTCTTTTCTTCTCTTCTTTTCATTCTCTTCTTTACTTTTGTACAGAAAAATGATATTATAATACAAAAACCGATTTCCTCAGGGAAGAAATATAGGAATACTTAGAACCTCTGGTAAATGCTCTAGTAGTCTCCAGATTGGACTACTACAATTCTTTGTATGCTGGTCTGCCTAATGTACATTTGAACAGACTGCAAGGAATGTTCAACACAGCAGCTCCTCTAGTATGTGGTTCCACCAAATACTGTCACATCACTCCTCTTCTACGTGATTGCCTACACTGGCGAAAGAGTTCCGTTTAAATTTTGTCTTACGGCATATAAGGCACTGAACGTGCTGGCACCATCATATTTGACTGATTTCTGCGTGATGGACAATCTTATTCACAGACAACTCATGCTCAGGTCGGCCATGTTGATGCGTCGAACAGACTGGTTAAACCCTCTTGTACTAATGTGGGTAAATTTTGGGGATAGAGCTTTCAATATACTGGGCCCACATTCTTGGAATGACCTTCCATTTGGTTTGAGGTCAAAAGCAATTTCGAAACCTTTAAGAAAAGTCTAAAAACATATCTTTTTAAAAGGGGCTACAAACTTTAACAAGATGTAAAGCGCCCTTAAGGTGATTTTAGTCACTAAACGGAGCTCAAAAAATTGAACTTTTTTAAATATAGAACCTCTACAATTGAACTTGTTACAGGAGATGCCCAAGCAGCCCAGCACCACGGGAAGCATCGGCTCTGGAACTGGCAGCAACATGACGCGCCATCTGTCCACGGACAGTGTCAACAGCCTCAACAGTCTGAGCAGTGGCTGCTCTTCCGCCCAAGACAAGAAGCACAAGAAGAAAGGATGGGTGTGTTTTTATCTTAATTTCATCCGTTCATAGTCTTCACAGTTCATTATCTTAGTCCTTGGAGAGTCCTAGACTCTTCTAGGAATCGCCTAGTGTTACCGTCTCTTTCTGTCTCCCTCCATTCCTTATATACAAGGGTGGGATGTGATATATCTTCTTAACATGATATTTGACCTATTCTCTCTGTTGTTATATATGTTATCTCTACCAAATTTGACAATACTTTAACCAAAATAACAATATTAGATAATTTTTGCATACCATACCGTACCTACCATATTTGACAATTTTAGACCATTTGTACAGTGTTCCGACAAAAAATTAGGATATTGACGATATTGTTTTGACCAGATTTCTTGAAATTTTACTTGGTTGATGCATTTAACCAAATTTAGCGATATTCGACCAAATTTGATCGAATATGAAATAATATTAGACCATTTTTACGATATTTTATCAAATTTCACTGAATGAAAACACCTCCCATCTGGCTACACACTAGTCAATCAACAATATTGCTGGCTTTTCAAAAAAAATTATTATTTTATTTTCGTCTTTCAGCTGAGATCCTCCTTCACAAAGGCCTTCTCCCGCAACGCCAAGATATCCAAGACCTCGAAACACTCCTCGCTGAGCCACCTGTCTCCCGGGGCGGACGGGGGCGGGGGACACCACTCAGAGCACCAGCACGGGGTCATCCGCGAGGGCTCCAACGAGAACAGCCTGGAGAACTCACACGAGATTCTGGCTGACACCATCCTTGGAGACAAGAAGGAAGATAAGGATGGCCTGCTGAATGGGAGCAATATTTCTGATCCAGGTAATCTAGACGGTTCCTTGACAAAACAGAACATTGACTTTATAACTGTTTAGGTAGGGGCATGTGATTAAATAAATACTTCGTCCGATAGCAAATTAAGTCGAGTTCACTGATACCTTTCCATCTTCTCACTTCCGTGAAGGATCTCACGACATCCGTACATGATAGACTAGATTTTTCGATTTTTGAAACTAATGTCTTGTATATATCATATTGACAGACGCCCAGCTAGTGGACGAGTTGAAAAAGCAGCTCCGCGAGAAAGATCTGGTACTCACCGACATCCGACTGGAGGCCCTCAGCTCCGCCCACCAGCTCGAGAGCCTCAAAGACACTGTCATCAAGATGCGGGTATGTAGTTCTTATAATTTCCTCGCTATATATCTTAATGACTAATTCATATAAGAACTAAGATTGATTAATACATGTTTTTTTCCCAACTCCACAATTATTGTTTTGTTATCAAAATAACGCTATATCCAACCATCACAATAGCAAAATCATTAACATAACCTCAAATTACAGAACGAGATGCTGAATCTGAAGCAGAACAATGAGCGACTTCAGCGCCTAGTACGACCCAAGTCCCTGGCGGGCAGTCACGCCTCGCTAGCCCCCGGGCAGGGGGGGCCCCCCTCGCCACCCTCAGCACCCAGCCACGATGACGCCAGGAGATTCAGCGCGGCTGATGCGCAACGCCCTGATAATGTAACTACAATCAATATAAAATGATAAAATAAAAAACCCACTAGATTTTTTTCATGGTGCTAATACTTCGACAGTTTCTTTTGTGTGGGTTGAAAAAATCTTTCTTTATTCCAGGGAATGGATCATGGTCTGGATTTCATAACCTCAACTCCCCCCCTGGAATACGACGCGGCCTCTCCCTCCCCGTCCCTGTACCTGCGGGTGGGCGAGGGCCCCGGGGGGGAGGGGGGCCTGCTGATGGCCACTGCAAGGCTAGGGGGGGCGGACTGCCAGACCTCCGGACTGCCAGCGCCCAAATGCCGCGAACTGGCCATGGGGGAGACTTATGCTGATCTCGGTGAGTCTCATTCTCAGCCCATTAGAGAAAGTAAACATATAACAAAGATTGAAAGCACAGTCCCGGAACCAATAGCAATTTAAAACCAAAAATTGAAAACGTAGGAGTTCCTCAAAGATTTGTATTGGGTCCACTGTTATTTATAATTTATTGCTTTGACCTTAGTGTTTTGATAATATTTGATTTCCTCCTTCTTCCATCAACATTAACATGTTCTTTTAAATAACTCTCCCCACTCACTGCCAATTCTCGACCTATCAGTATTTGCTCAAATTTTGATTACCGTTTTGCTTGACATCTGATCAAACCAATGCTGACCATTCTCTCTGACTACCTTGTGAAAAAACGGTGAGACAGTTAGTTAACCTCTGTATCCGCACTGTCGACTAATTTATTTATCTTATTTCAGGTTTGAACGAAAACAGCGCCGATTTAAGTGACGGAAAAAAGATCGCCATCGCCGTCTACTTAGGCCAACCCGACACCTTCCCCCGCTACTACGAGGAGGTCTGCGAGTCACTCAACAATTGCGACAGTCGCTTCTATTCCAACCGATCCTCGGCTGCATTCAACAACTGCCAAGCCCCGGACTTCAGTTTGCAGGAATCCGCTTTGTCCCGATTGTCTCTACAAAACCCCGTGATGAGCCCAGACAAAGAAAACGGACACGACTTCCAAAACATTCAAAATCTTTCAAACACAAACAGTCTGAAATCCAATAAGTCTTCGCACAGTAATTACACAAATAAAAATGCATTTGAAAACGGCACAAACAATACAGCAATCAATTGTAATGAATTTGTGATCGCTTACACATATATATCCGGTAAAACAACCTGGCAGAACTTGGATCATACCGTCAGAAAGACGTTTAAAGATTATCTGTCTCGTATCGATCCGGGTACGAATCTCGGGTTAAATACGGATTCTATTACGTCTTATCACTTGGGCGAGGCTACCAGGGGACCGGAAGTTGGGTTCCCGGAACTGTTGCCGTGCGGATACATTATCGGGATGGTGAAAACATTGTACATTTGTCTGCAAGGAGTTGGCAGTTTGGCTTTTGATAGCTTGATACCAAAGAATATTGTATATAGGTGAGAATTACATCTTTTATATATTGTTGTTCCATGACTCACTCTCATACTCAAATTCATTCTTCAAAACTTAGCAGCACTTGCTATTTATCATCGTAATCTATATATCTATTATATAAATTCAATTCAATTCAATTAAGTTTATTTCTTTAAATAATTTACAAAATTTACATTTTATGGCAATTTTAAAGATTACCTTATTAAATAAGACAAGACGTACAACACCCAAATTATTAAAAAAAAGAAAGAAGGTAGACATCGTAATTTCAATAAATTGCATACAACACATGTTGGTAGTATTCGAGTAGCAATATAGCTTTCTGTTTAAATGCAGCATCATTGATGCTAAATATGTCGATATCCGAAGTGATTCTATTTAACAGCAAGATTGCCCTCCCACCGGCATGACCATTGGCAAGTTGGTCCTGCAAGCCGGGAGATAAAACAGTCTATGCTGTCGGTGACGGAAATAACCATTGAGCAAAATGTCTTATCCTTAAAAGAACCGGAATCAGACCCCAGGAGACATTGAATACCCATCACTGTCAAGGGAATTAGTTGAAACATGATACTTTGAATCGATCACCGTATCTGAATCAATAATTGTACAAGGTTCGCAGTGTATATATGTTAAAACATGTGTCGTTGCTTGGTATTGGGCATACCGCAAACTTATCGATTTCCGTCCTGACAGATACGTGTCACTGCTGAGCGAGCACCGCCGAGTGATCTTGTGCGGCCCGAGCGGGACCGGGAAGTCGTACCTTGCCGCCAGACTGGCAGAGTTCCACGTGGCACGCACCGCCGCACACCTCAACCCAGCTGAGGCCATCGCCACCTTTAAGTAAGTTACAATAATGATGTTAGCCTTCCAGTTGCCAACAGGGGTAACCAAAATTTATGAAATTACTGTCCTCCACATACATATCAGCTTAAATGGTAAAAATTTTTATTTTTTGTTCCTATAAACTCTATTAACATCGCCTTGACATGCGTAGTGGGGTATCTCAGCGACTCCTCATGGTAAGAAAAATTCTGGTCTTGCATCTTAGAATTTCAAAGGTTAACACTCCCGTTCCATGAAGTAAAACTTTCTAAGACCGTATTACACATGTGGAGATCCGGAAAGAATGCAAGTCTGGTGTAAGAGTAATGAGCAAGACTGAGAAAGCGACACTTGGACATGTAAATCGAATGAACGAGAAAGAAATGCCAGTAGAATATGACGGGTAAACGAATGCCGGAACAAGTCGCAGACGTTGGAGGAAAACATACAACTATCAAATTAACAAATTATTCTTACATAATTTCTTTTATATTGCTTGCCCATTAACCATGCAAATACGTTGTATGTATTTACATTTAATTTACTGTACTTACACAAAATAACTTAACTTCATTTATATTTATAAAACACTGTATAATGTGAACTTCTCATGGGGAACCAATTTTTTCATAATGTAATTAAAAAAAACTTTGCATAATTTAAAAAAAAATAATAATAAAATACTTGAAGAGTTTGTTAGAGACGATGCGTGAATGTGAATGAAGCAAGGAGGGATTATCTTTTTTGATCTATTCTATGAATCGTACTTAATGTAACAATTTAACCTTGTCCCCAGCGTGGAGCATAAATCTTCCAAAGAGCTGCGGCAGTACCTGAGCAACGTGGCGGAACAGTGCGGGGGCGAGGCCCTGCTGCCCTCGGTTCTAATCTTGGATAACTTACATCACGCTAGTGCCCTCTCTGACGTCTTCAGCGGACTGCTGGGGGCCAGGCGTACCAATCTGCCTTGCATCATTGGTATAGTAGACTGTCTTTATTTTACATCTCCCAAATCAGAGCTAGTAGCTTGCTTAACGTAGAAATTATTGGGGGAGGCTTTTGGGTTTCCTCCCTCCTACAACATGGTTTTCTGCAAGACCCAGGTTCATTCTTTCTATGAATCATTCCCTCCTAGATGTTGCGAACATTGGAGACAGAGCATTAATTGCGCTGGGTTCACATTCTTGGAATGATCTGCCATATAATCTTTCATAATCACTCATAGTTTTCTTCCTTTTTGGTTTTGACAACAGATTTTCTCACTACTATTGCCGCCGAAGGTGTATGAAATGAATTTATTTTAATACTCAAAGAAACTTTTTTACTTAAAATATTCTCAGGAATACCTCAAGGCTCACACCTGGTACCATTGCTATTACTATTTTTTTTTTCATATGAAATTTTATATTTTACGAATTTTTCTTATTTCTTGGTGATATATTAACATCTACTGAATATTACCGATTGCAAGAAATCCATTAATACAAAAATTGTGTTTATTAAAATTCTTTCTTCTTTCATAGGAACCATGTCTCAGGCTACCTGCACCACCACCAATCTACAGCTTCATCACAACTTCCGATGGCTCCTGACTGCCAACCACATGGAACCAGTCAAAGGATTTCTGGCCAGGTAAATACTAACAAAGTGCTGATTCACCAAGTAATATACTCAATGATTAACGATTTAAAATCGCCATTGTTCATTCCAATAAATATTCTCATATTCTCTTCCCTTAAGAACCCCTCCACTATTTCTTCCGGCTATTTTGAAATTTGCTTGCCTTAAAGATCATCCTTCACAAACTCTTCTTTCATAGTTTTTCTATTACTTCATTATCTTTTATCAATGTATATATTCTTCATCTTTTAGATACCTCCGCCGAAAGCAGCTGGTGGCCGAGCTGGGCGGCTCACCCCGCTGCCCGCGCCTTTCCTCGGTCCTGGAGTGGCTGCCGGCCGTGTGGCAGCACGTCAACTCTTTCCTGGAGGCGCACTCCTCATCAGATGTGACTGTGGGACCGCGACTATTCCTGGGCTGCCCTCTGGACTTAGCTGCCAGTCAGGTAGCTAACTAACCATCACGATGGACTGCCATACAATAACTCAATTTCATGCAGTTATATTTCCTAAATTATATGTTTTATATGAATGATCTACATAGGAAGTTAAGAGGTCACAAAGTTTCGAATTTCACCGCTCATATCGCTCATAGTTGCGCAAATGACCCCTATAGTGCTCACTCTGCTGAGCAGCCATTTTGCGTCAGTTGTGAGTAAAATATTGTGTATACAGAGCTCGCTCCGCAAAGCAAAATGGCTACTATGCAGCATAAGGTTTTCTGTGTTTGTGAGTTCTGTAAAACTGAGTCGGCAACTATAGTACAGTGTACCGTTCGTCTCCATTTTAACATTAAACCTTCAACTAGAAAGTGGATTTGTCATTGGTATCACCGATTTGAGCCAACTGGATGTTTCAGTAAAGGAAAAAGCCCCGGCTGACCGCGTGAATTAGAGGAGAACGTGCGAAATTGAGTTCATTATTTTAAATAACCCTGCATTTGATTCACTTGGTTGTGTGTGTGATACATCTTGTTCCTTACAAACATATGCTAATATATTGTGGTATTTGCAGTCCTGGTTTACATCGGTGTGGAACTATTCCGTGGTGCCATATCTGGTGGAGGCGGCCCGCGAGGGAGTGGCGTTGTACGGGCGTAGAGGCGCCTGGGCCGACCCCGCCAAATACGTCAGGGACTCGTATCCCTGGCCCGACCCCGAGGCCGCACAGGTAATGTTACAGCACACTCTATTTATATATATATGTGAGCTCAAAGTTTGAAAGCTCAAAAGTTATCAGCTGCAGCATTTTCCAAAAGTCAAACAACTTAACCTCCGAGTGCCATGTTCTCGCCAAATACAAACAGTCTAGTGTGCCAGCCATAAAATGAAGTGTTGCGCGGAATGTGCCAGCTGACAGTAATTTCGTAATTACTCACTGTTGTTTTGCTAAATGAAATTTTTGTAAATTGTACTCTCTTACTAGATAATGTGTTTATCAAATTACGAGTATGTATATAACATAAGTAGTTACCCCAGAATAACTACTTATATTCAGAGAAATGATTCTTTTCTCGCTCATTTTATATTAAAAAGATTAAAATAAAGAAATCCAAAGATATTATTGTTAAAGCAAAAGTGTCGTTCACAATGAAAATATGACATTTTCCTCTAAATATAATGAATATAGTAATATGACATTAAAAATCGTCGTTGAAAGATCAATGACGCTTCCACAATGGCGACTCACTTTTCACACATAAAATTAATATATTTGCACGTGACAATGACAAGATAGAATAATATTAAAATATATTATTTCCATGGCAGGCAATAAAATATATTTTAGTATGCTAGGAGCATTTTTTAAGGTTCAAAATACTACAAAATCGAGTAGAATTGGATGCGTTGCTAGAAAATGCCGCTCCGACATCGCTGGCATACGACAGGTACAAATGTCAGAGTGCCGCTCTGGCACCGCTGGCACACTTGCGGTTAATGCGTTTTTGTAATTATTTTCTGTCTTTTGGTTTCAGAACTTGAGAGGAATTACACTGGAAGACATTGGACTGGATGGCAACTCCACTGATACCTCAACCACAAATAATCAAGATCCTTTGGTAATTATACTTTTTACTAACTCTCCCGATGGTACGAGTATATTGTTATACAGTGAGGAATGGAACTGATAGAGAAAGGAACAAACTAGACTGAATGAGTCGCATCTGTGTGTTGTAAAACCATTCTCAATTATTAACCTTTTTAAAAGCCAAGATTTTCGAACGAAAAATTGCTAAAAATCGGATCGTTGTCTGTGTTTGCCGCGGCGTGCGCCAGCTGAGTGTAATTTCGTAATTACTGTTTTTTTTTGCAAAATGATGCTTTTGTAAATGGTACCGTCTTACCAGATAATGTGTTAACGTATTTATAAAAATTGTATGTACATATATATCATATCAAGTAGTTTCTGCGGAATAGCTTCGGATATTTAAAAAAATGTTTTTTTCTGTCTCATATTCCAAAAAAATTGAGTTTCACTATATTTTATATAAAGTTAAGTAAGTGCCCTTCACAATAAAATAATACGAGTTTTACCTGTAAATAAGTACAGTAATATGACTTTGTTGACGAACATGTTAAAGGCTCAAAATCCCTTGAGAACACGACCATTCCGAATCGGCTCCCATAGTACGCGTTTGTGTTCTATGGAATAATGTAGTTGCGCCATATGGCGTGTTGGCATTCTACAGGTTAATTTATTAGTTTTAAACACTAATGTTGTTTTTATTATGTTTTTTCCAGCTCAACATGCTCATGAGACTGCAAGAAGCTGCAAACTATAGCGGAAACCACAGCCAAGACTCGGACAATGCTAGCCTGGACTCGAACCTAACCCATGATAGCTCCGCTGGTAACGACTTGTGACCATAGAATGCAGACTGGTGACAATCATATGAAAACATTCTAGATCTTTGATCCTCGTCATGCAATAATCGTACATGCATTTAAACATTGAGTTAGGAGCTATAACTGTACAAAAAAGGCTTCAAAACTGCCATTAAGGTTGGGTGTATGCATATAGAATTGCGGAACAGTTACCATAATATTATGGTAAGTGACTTTTCTGTAAAAAAAAAAACTACAAAGTCTCAAACATAGATATCATTAAAGTCACTTTTCTATTGAATACTTCTAAGAACTGACAATAGATGTCACTGTACTTTCCTCCTAAGAATTCTAACAATGTTTTCTCATAGAACATGGACTGCTTTTCACTTACGTACAATATAATGATGTAATTTTCTACTTTGGGTAAATGCAACTGACCCTAAATTACCATATTTTAAATACACAAATTGTATCATTGTATTTTCACTTCCACTATTTTTACCATGTTTAGAATCATTCTAATATTAAAATTGAATAATATTTTTATTTATTTATAGTTTGTCTTTATAAAATTCCACCGGTTGGTATGGTATGCAGGTAAAATTTTAAAAAATTTCCATTTTGCTACGCGCACAAAATGTATGTTTTGTTAATTTTTTCATTTTCAAAATTCATTTATATTTGCAAAACGATCAAATATATCTTGAGTTTTGTGCTGAGGCTATTTTTTGTGTAAAAGTCCCAAAAAATACACTTTTTTTTCTTGCTAGAGTCCCAAAAAATCTCATTTTTTGTGGTAGAGTCGCAAAAAGTACACAAATGTGTGTTCTGAATTTTCAAAATTTTATCTGTAATTTTTTTATCACTCATTCATTGTGAAATGCCAAAGTTTTGAACTGGTTTCAATATCATTTCTTTATAAAAAATGTTTAAAATTTGTATCTGTTGAAATTCTCGTTTAAAAAGTTGACTGAGAATTATTTGTAAATATTTTCTACCAGTATTTATGTATGTATATTCACTTTTATCTGATAAAGTGCATGCATGTGCAAGAAGAAATCGTATACTGGATTTCAATGTTTAGTGACCAAATCTGAGCAGCCATGTACAACAAACCTTTTCCTAACCCATTTCTGTGACATTCGCTCAACATTCGGCAAAATGATTTAAATTGATATTCATATTTGTACTAGGCCTGGATAATTGGATACTTGCCAACTTTCTCCTGGTTCCCCTCCCCCCCACTTAATTCAGCCCCCAGCATTCTTCAAATGCGGATACCATTGTTCCGCTAACTCTATGCTGTCGAAACCCTCGTGCCGTATCTCAATGTCACAAGGAAATTCTGTTGCGTATGTATGCTCATATATTTTTTTTTTTTGGTACGGAAACGGATACGGTTTACATTAGACATGGGCAAGATTCTTTGCAGTAGTGAATCAATTCAGTCTGATTCACCTAGTCTTGTGACTTTATTCAATCATTTCATTATAATAAAATTCGTTACAAAAAATGTTATAATGAAAATATATTATAAAATAAATGAACACAGGGGATTTTTTGGCATTGCAAATTGTGCCAGTTGTTAGATATTATATTTAAAAATAAAATAAACACGAAAATAACAATCTTAATAAATAATAATTTCGTTTGACATCATTACGAGCCAAACAGAGATCCACCCTACCGAGGTTTACTTTAGAAATTCCCACTCGACTAGTGAAACTGACGGCTGGGCTCCGCTGGTATTAACACAAACGGAATCACCATGGGCATTGAGGAATGAATTAGAAACTTCCGACTAGTATCTTGCAGTGACTTGTCTAACTTGCTCCCTGCCGACCTAGTATGGACAGACTTGATATCAACGAATGAGAAACGTAATGACTACGACATCACAACTGAATACGGAAAACATTTCTTAATTCCCGGAATAAAGGAATACGGACTGCGAAAGTGAATATGCGCTGCTCGGAATTACCGACTGGCTGACTAGAGGAGTTTGCCACCGACTAGTGCAGACGATGACTATGGGTTTTTATGGATTGCGGCGCGGGATTATATATATTAGATGGAGTCCTGCACACTGCGCAATATCTCCGGCGACTTTGTGATGACGCCCATAGTATCCACGCCATAATTATGGTGCCGCGCGTTAAAAAAATCATAAGATTGCAAGGCCTAAGGAATGAAGAATTAATTCCATGTTTAATTAAAAATCAGATCAAATGTGTCGCAAGCTCGAATTTATTCATTTAATTCGTTCAATTTCACCCATGTCTAGTTTGCATAGCTCCCGTCAGCACTCAGGCCCTAGCCCCATTGTGTTATCTCCCATTTTACCTTATTCCTTTGACAGTAACCCCGTCCATTTGATAATGTTTACCAGGGTTATCATTGGATATTCGGCTATGTTTGGTTCCACAATATGGGTTCCCAGATAGCTGAGCCTTCTTCCCATCAAGACGGGACATTGGCACCATAGGTGAATTGGAGTCTCCTCTCTTCACATCCCCTATATTTATGAAGTTTTCCACTCCCCGAGATGGCGGTGTTCCGTTAGTAGTCTGCGTATGCACGTAAATATGTAACTATTTTCATACCAAACGTAAAAGTGAAATAAACAAGTTGCTTGGTGAAAGGTGTTTGTAATGTTAACAATAAACAGTGTGTCAAATAAAGTTTAAATATTATTATGTATTGTAAAATATGCTACTAAGGTTTTTGCGAGGTACGAATGGCGTTTGGTTTGTTTTCGTTTTCAAAGCTATGTACAATGTATTTATTCATTAGTAACTAACAAATTTTATGTATTCCTATTTATTCTAAAGAAATTTATTATGTTTAATTAAACAACAAAACTGTATTGTAAGCATAACCCAATATTCATGTAATCTGAACTACATATTTATATTTTAGTGTTTAAGGAATATTTATGTGCATTTGAAATTTGACATTCAAAGATTAAAATTAATTGAAATGTGAGTTGACTTCTTAAATCCACTCCAATGCTAAACTTAAGTCATTCCTTCCTTGATTTTACATAATTTAAGTTAATGCAGTATTGTTTTGACATAACTCAATACCATATAGTTGACATAACGTAAGTCAATACAATGTTGTTTTGACATAGCAAGTCAATACAGTGTTGTTTTGACATAACTCAATACGATATAGTTGACATAATGTAAGTCAATACAGTGTTGTTTTGACATAGCTCAATACGATACAGTTGATATAATGTAAGTCAATACAGTGTTGTTTTGACATAACGTTAATCAATACAGTATTGTTTTGACATAATGAAAGTCAATACAGTGTTTTTTTGACATAATTTAAGTCAATACAGTGTTATTTTGACATAATGCAAGTCAATACAGTGTTGTTTTGACATAATGCAAGTCAATACAGTGTTGTTTCGAAATAACTTAAGTCAATACATCGATGTTTTGACATAACTTAAGGAATCCCAATGTTGTAAGTCATCGAACTTAAATCATTTTAGCATTGGAATGACCTAATCTAAAACATATCCACGCTGTTTGACTTAGTTCAAATTGTTTACATTGGTGTTTTAGGTTAAGTTTTGTGTAAAATCAATACTTATATTAAGCAAAGGCGTAATATTTGTTGATATTATCAATCTTCGTGAACTTTTTTGATGATGATAAACAATTTTTTGTACTTTTTTAATGTCAAATTTTCTATTGCATCTAACATAGTGTAAAAATAACTTTTTATACCGATAACGTGTAATATAAACTTTGATAGACTCCCGTGTAAGCCATATTTCAATGGCGTCTGTCAGAGTCCGTGAAAAAGTCGCAGGTTGAAGACAAATAAACTGATTTCATGGGAAACATATCTTATTTTTTGTTGATTATAAACCCCTAACAAACCAGACAACTACTCAATACGGACAGGTCACAGGGGGACCTAGTAAGACTATTAACCTTTTTTAAGCCATGCCGTGCGCCAGCATACCTACATACAAAAACATCATTTTGCAAGAAAACAAGTATTACGAAATTACACTCAGCTGGCGCACGGCGCGTGACAACTACGTAAAACGCTATGGTTTTTAACGATTTCTCGGCTGAAAGAAAAAGCTTTTTCGAGAGAAAGTTCCTGGAAGGAAAAAGGTATGAGGGGTGGGTAGGATCTGGAGGTCAGTGTGTCCAGGAGTGATGGAACTATGAACCTATTCCTCCCACTGCGGTGCGAGGCGATGAGAAAACATTGATCTGGCCTGCCACGTAGTTTACAGGTGGGCAGACACATCCGCCGCCATGATCTGGATAAACCTCACCCCATGAACCCGGGAACCCCTGCTAAGTCACCTGCCGTAGCGATCCACTCGGGGTGACCTATGGTAGAGGTGTTGGTTATCCAAAGAATGGTTCCCGATCGGCGGTGCCCCATACCTGCCTACAAAATTATTTATCGTTATATCAGCGTACAATAAGAAAAAAAGCCGTGTTACATAGAAAAGAAGTTCCTTTATTTTAAACAATTTGTCATAATATACCTGAAAAATAAATACATGCAACGGTAGGACAAAATTAAGAAGAAAAAAAATCTACATACATTATAGCTTTTAAAAGTGAAACATGTTGACAGTCATTAAGCTAAAAATGGAGTAGGTAAATAATTGAATATATACATTGGGAAATTAGTTAATCAATTTACAAATGGCATTTAGCTACTTAAATGTTAATAGCACAAACACAAGATATGTTTAGGAGAAGCGTCTGATGTTGCTAACAAAGCCAGGCGAGCATTTAAAAAAAAAATTTGGAAAACCGAAAACCTTCGTAATAAGCCAAAATTCAAAGACATGTTTATTTTTATACTTCTGGGTGACAAAACCATTAACAAATCGCATGTCCAGTCTAAAAATAAATGTACCGTGAAACGTCTTCGTAAAAAATGTGACGTCTCATTCGCGTGCCCTTGGAACAAGTTTCTATGTGACAATGTCATGCGATAATGGGATCTAGAGAGTAATATTTAGAGTTCATTATCGCATAACATGCATAGAACCTTGTTTGCTACAAGGGCGCGGGCAGCGATCCCTCATTTAACACGTAGGGGCCGACAAAAAACTTCAATAAATAAAAAGGTATTTTTTTAAAAGCCAACACGTAGACTATAATACCATATTTCATGAAATTACATTTTTATTTTTGTAACCAAAGTAGTAGAAGTAATATCCGAAGGCCAAATGAATGTGCAAGGGCGACACTGCAATTGTAGTGCTTCGTACCGTGCGTGGTCACGATGGTTAACTATAGACGTTGTCTGTATCGTAGAATAGGGCAATTACAATAGATGACGAAGAATACACTAGTAACTTTACTGGCCCTGGACAATGTAAGTATTGGGTCCGTTATGTAACCTTTTAAAACTTAATTGTAACCTATTTCTTGAGGCTAGAAAAAATAGCACACTGAATATTAGTTACAAAATCTGTCAAATTATAAATTTATTTTGAAATATTCCCACTTGATAATAAATTTCAATTTTTGAAATTAGGTACATATATTACAAGGTTATTTAAAATGATGGACTCAATTTCGTACCATATATTTATTATAATTTACTTTATATAGCAATTGAAAGAGGAGGTCCGAAAGTTTCGAATCCCACCACTAGATCGCTCATAGTTGCGATTAACTGAAACAACTAGAGTGCTCGCGCCGCCAAAGAGTAATTTCGCAACAGTTACGAGTAAAATGGCTACTATGCAGCACAAGATTTTCTGAGTTCGTGAGTTGACAACTATAGTGTAACGTACCTTTCGTCTCCATTTTAACATTGAACCTCTAACTAAAAAGAGCATTCTTCATTGGTATCACCAATTTGAGCAAACTGAATGTCTCTGTAAAGGAAAAAGCCCAGGTCGACAGCGTGCAGCAGAGAAGAATGTGTGAAATTGAGTCCATAATTTTAAATATCCCTGTATTATGGTAAACTTTTGGTTTTCTCTCTTTCTAAAATTGATTTATATCATAGACTGTAAAAAGAACAGTGTCAGAACGAGTTTTATGAGAATGTGCCAATTGGTGCCACATACGGCACAACGTGACTCGACAGCTATTGAAGTTTGTGACAAATATGGCACTACTTGACCCGCGATGGGTTAAATGTTTTATCGTTCATTGTATCATTGTACGTACCTATGTAGAAATTTTTTAATTCAATGTATATATAAAAAAAGAATGAGGAAACATTATGCGTGTAATTAGTTTGATTTTTAGCATATTACAAATTACGGTTAACATAGAATAGAGAAAACAGCCTTATTCCCCGTTGGGTTTCACAGTAAACAAACATAAAGAAAATAATAAATGAAACAAAATGCATAAAAGAAATAATTTTAATATGAAAATAAAAACAAAAATTAAACAATACATTTTTCGTGTATGATTTTAGCATAGAAGTTATTATTATAATATAAGATAATTATATACAATTTGTATCGCACTAGATAAAACTTTAAGGACAACTTAACATTGACATATGGCGTGGAAGGAGCCAACTATCCACTGAGAAAATAACACATCAGGGGCCATAGCACGGCCGATCCACAAAACCCTACACCAATTTGGTTATTAGGCAGCGTTAGGCGCTATGTGCGAGCACGGTCAACAATTGATATAAAATATTCCGACAGTCGGTAGACAAAAGCCCGCCTAATTTAGCGCGGCCTCTTGACAGATAATTTTCGGTTAACTGTCCAATATACACTACTTCTTGAATAATGTCGTTCGATAAGCAAAATTACCGGCATATTAATGAACGGAGGTAGACTAACGAAGCTCGTAGAATTGAAAAACGTTGTATCAATTGAATACGTTCAAGCTTGGAGAAACGGAATTCAGGAAATTGTTCAGAATATCACGAGTTATCAATGACATAACAATGTGAGTTATGGCTAAAGATTTCATTGAGGAAATAACTAATTTATTACTGTCAAAAAGTACACTCGGACTTACGTATTAAATACTATTATGATATCATAGTAAATATTCATTTGACATTGTCAATTTATTCGCATGTACGTTTGACATTTAGGAATGCCGATCCACAGACAATATCCGCCAGTGTCGCTATCATAGAGCGAATTCTCATTAATTTTGTTGCTTTATCGGCTCGGCTATCGACACGCCTAACGAGCGCAATCGTGGTCGGGAAATCGATATAAAATAGTCACCAGTTAACCCTATCGATCCGATATTATTAAGTTATCATTTTGACCGTGCTGGGGCCCCTGGATTGTATTAAATGCAATACAAGACTTCATATTGTATTCCAACTATGAATTAATATTTCGTAGTTCAGTTACAGCAGCAGCTGGGCCGTAACAATCATTGTGTTTTCAGTTAATTATTTAATTGTTGCTAGCTAAATTATAACAAATACATTTTCATAACTGCAGCAGTGCCATCCGTCGTCTTTCAGCTTGTGATTATGTATTTAATTTGTTTAAAGTCGAGTCCAAAACAGAACCATTTGCGCTGAAACCTCTTACAAATTTGCCATAGTTTTGACGGCCTCCGTGGTCGAGTGGATAGGACCCTCGGCTGCGAATCCGGGTGATCGCGGGTTCAACTCATGTCGTGCGCAAATAAATTTGTGTTATTTCACAATTTATAGTAGTAATTTATTTGCGGCACGTTCCAGACTGGTAGATACTTCAATAGGCCACCATTCAGAATTGAAACATTGCATTACATCTGAATAGCTAGATTCTTCCCCACCATCCTTTTCCCCATCTTCTTCCCGTTCCTACTACCTTCAGCCTCACAACATATTATACCGAATTGGGGATGCCATAGTCTCAGTGGCTCCAGACGATTGGGAGCAATTGGGACTCTTGTGCAGCACTCGCATAAAAATAATAAAATAGTATGTATATTTATGCATGTCTGTTGCGAGAATCTGGTTGTATTATATAAATTAAGACATAAAAACCACACTTCACAACAGTCTATATGTCTGCCGCGATGATGGTGGACACTGCAAGACTGTCCAGAACGTTGGCTAACAGAGGAGGAAGTGCAGCACGGTATAATACCGAGAAAAGCAGCCGCAATAATTATTGTTAAATTGTCTCTTATGAGCAAAATTAAGGTGTTACAGAGATATTAAACAGAATGTCTCTGTAAAGGAAAAAGCCCGGGCCGACCGCGGGTATCAGAGGAGAACTTGAGAAATTAAGTCCACATTGTAATGAGTAATTATTTTTTTGTTTTTATGTGACAAGTTAGCCATTTGGAGCCAGTGAAACTATGGTATTCCGAATTGAGGTATGTTTTGAGGCTGGCGGTACTAGGTAGAGGAGAGGTACCTGGGTATTCAGATCTGGTCACCAAAAATGGATAAAACCATTTCAAGAAAATGTTTCGATCCTGAACGGTGGTCTATCACCAGAGCGATACTGAAAGTATCTACCGCTCTGGCAAACTCGTGACAGTAAAAAGGCAAAAAATAAAATGCCTTCATAGTTGGTTATTATTCCAATTTGGACCCCCCTTTAATTTAATTTAATTTAATCATATTTAATAATATTTGATCACGTTTTGCAAAGTTTAAAGTTCTAAATTTATTTCTATAGGTTTAAATAATGACTTACATAAAGTTCAGATTACGATGGTGAGCTCCGACAGACCCATCTTAAATAATCATTCATTCGAGAGTTACAAAGCAATTTTAAAAACAACCTGACAATAATATTAGCATATACAATAATTAATTGAATTTTTTAATTTCGACATGTAGAATAGGTAGGTACCGAAAGTTGCGACTTTTTTTTTATCGAAATCACCCTGCCCAGCAGGCGTATTTTTATAATTAAATTATTTCAAAAATTAAATAAAGATAGTAAATTCTAATGGAAGTTTTCACAAAAAAATAAAAAACCATCAAGATGTACTATTATTTTTTTATACAAAACTGACGAGTTCAGTTGTTAAGGGTCCATTTACACATATCCGTGAAACAGTACCGTATACAGTACCGGTGAAAAAAAAGGATCAGTGTCAGTGAAAAAAATACTCTTTCATACATTCTCTACAAATGCGTCTGAAAACATCCGTATCAGTCCTGTCACAGTATCATTGCTAACAATATTTTTTTCCGAATCATGGACGCGTCGGAAGCGATACCTTCCTCCAACAAGTGTCTTGCTTTTTTAAATTTAGTTTCTGCGGAAGAATATTAAAACAAATTTTTAACATTCACAAAGTATTCAAAAAAAAATTCCTTTCACCGTTAATTAATTCATTGCACGGTGTCATAAATTCTTCATCTGTTTTTCTTTTCTGCCATGCTTCATGCACCCATTTGGTATTTTCCTGACGCTGCTTCTCTTGCCAGATCTTTATTATTAAATAGAGCCATAGCAACTAATACAATTAGACAATCGTAAAGATAGCGCCATTGTACACGTACATACATGTTGTTGTCTGATTGATTTGTGGAAGTACAGACGGAATCACTGACATGTGTGAACAGGAAGCACAGTGTTATCACTGAAGGAATGATACGGGACTGTGCCATCATTGTGCCGTTACGAATAGTGTAAATGGACCTGTATAAGATGAAAAAATGCGTAAAATATTTCAATAGGGTATTATCACTGTGCTTTTATTATCTACAAACATTAAGAAAAAAATTACAATAAAGATGGCATTTTTCATTTATTTTCATGTTCATGAATAAATTTTCTATAGCGATTTAAAAGGTGCCATCTTTGATATGCCGCCAAAACAAAATGTTCGTGAATATAGCGTTGACGCCACGTTAACCAACGTTGGTGACAGACGTCTTACCAGCCAGTAGCGTTGTGTACATCATAACGATGTTGTAGCTAGTTCGAACCGTTTCGGAATGTGCGGTTTTAGATCATTTTAAAAATCAATAATTATTAATGAAAATATCAAAATTACACAATTTTAGTGTGATTAAAAGAATCCGAAATATTTACTTTAAATCTTCCTCACATTTTTAATGCTATCCGTAGTTTGTGAAAATACCCTATTTAATGAATTTGAAGGTGACTTTTTAAAAAATAATCATTGATTTTCCGGACACTTGAAATATTTATTGATGCGGATGAAAAATACAATTGAAAATAAAGTTGCATGACTGCGGTTGTACACATTGAAATTTTCAAAATCAAATGTGCATTCCCTTGTTATCCTAAACTAACCTAACCCAAAGGGTTCTTTTTTAATGCCCCATTAGACAGATCCCCACATAAGCTCTAGTTGTTGGATTTGGTTAGGTTAGGTTAAGGTGTGCATGCACAATGCAATCTTCAGCATGCCGACGCAGATATGTGCAGTTTTATTTCAATTGTATTTTGCTTCAGTATAACAATAATTCTCAACTTCACAACAGATTAATTTTTAAAAGACATTTCACCAACTTTAACAAATCTGACATTGATACTGGGTCTGTAACAATATAAACACAGGCCTTGAAAAAAATATTATCTATGATGGATCAAATGTTGTTAAACTGATTCCGCAACCTCCCGACTTAAAGTCAAATTTATCTATGACGGATTGAATGATATTGAATCGATTCCACAACCTCCCGACTTAAAGTCAAGATTATCTATGACGGATTGAATGGTATTGAATCAATTCCACAACCTTTCCATTTGAAGTCAAGTTTATCTATGACAGATTTAACGGTATTGAATCGATTCCACAACCTCCCGACTAAAAAGTCAAGTTTATCTATGGCAGATTGAATGGTATTGAATCGATTCCACAACCTCCCGACTAAAAAGTCAAGTTTACCTATGGCGGATTGAATGGTATTTAATCGATTCCACAACCTCCCGACTAAAAAGTCAAGTTTATCTATGACGGATTGAATGGTATTGAATCGATTCCACAATCTTCCGACTAAAAAGGCAAGTTTATTTATGACGGAATGAATGGTTTTTAATCGATTCTGGGACATTCCAAGTAAAAAGTTAAGTTCATTTATAACGGATTGAATGGTATTGAGTCGATTCCGCAACCTCACGACTCAAAGTCAAGTTTATCTGTGACAGATTGAATAGTATTTAATCGATTCCGCAACCTCCTGACTTAAAGTCAAGTGTGCGGATTACTACACAATAGAGGTCCATAAAATATAGAGTAAAAATGTTCACCCTTCAATTTCGTTCATATGAAACATACAGCATGCATTAAATAGATATTTTATGAAGAATGCATATTGACGCAATGCGAGTCTATATATTTTTAAGCGCACTTGAATCGATCTGAACATCGTAAAAATCATAAAAAATAATTAATTGACGCCCTTAGTAAAATAGAAATTAGCTACATACACGATTCCTTCAATTCAATACAACATTGTAAGTACAAAACATGGTCTAATTCCGGCTTAAATCTTAACAAATCAATTATTTATTTATTTACAAAGCAGTCACAGACGTTAAAACAAATTAAATCTATTTTCAATACATATATCGCTGTACATTTTTTTTTATAGTTAATACATATTAAGAAACCTTTCGTAATCACTTGACAGAAATGCTGTTTTTTTTTTAGCTACATATATAAAAATAATAACTTAAAATAATAATAATGTTTTAACAGTTAAATGGCATGTATAAAGGTTTGAATTATACAACTTTGTTACATAGTTTAACTAAACACTATTTTAAATATTTGTAGTATGTAGTTTCATATTCATATTATTTGTGTAATTAGCTACAATACTATAGATTGTCCCGATGTCAGCCAGCCTCCAATAGGAGAGGTCATCGGAACAAGAAAAGACAATACAGTTCATTATTTTGTCCAAGGAAAGCAATTACGTCAATGAAAATTAAAACGTAAACTAAAAATTACAGAATAATTCATTCATAGACGGAAAATAACTAATGATAGGATGCAGATAATACATTTTTATATATGTATTTATTTAGTATAATACATGAGATTGGCATTTTTCAGTTGTTCGTAAATAAAACTTCTCTATGAAACAAAATACAGATAGGAAAACCACCGCGTAATAAATACAGTCCATTCGCTGACGACAGAATGAATATCCTTGCTCCGACGTATCATTTCGACGGCTGGAGGCAAAAGTCATATCACACCCATTTTGGCAACAGGCCAGTTCATTGGTGTCCACGTTTGTTTCGCGTGATTTTGATTGCGGAAAGAAAATTATAAGCAACAAAGCGAAAACTAATGGTGATCGACAGGGCAAACACCTTTGTAAGAAAAAATGCTCTCACAAACTTAGAATCGGTTAATAACTTCATATACCTTGGCTCGTCTATAAGCGACGAAGGAGGTTGTGAAACAGAAGTGAAAAGAAGGATTTGAATGACAAAAGACGCGATGAGCAAATAGCAAAAGATATGGCGTGACAGAGGCATAACGAAGACCACCAGGATGAGACTCGTTATAGCGCTGTTTTCCCCATATTCCTTTACGGTGTGGAAACATGGATACTCAAGAGCCAGCTGTCAACTGTCTGCCTACAGCGTATCCTCAGATACTTTGGAGATGTCGCTCGTCAAACCGAGAACTCCAACCTAAAGAAGCTCATGGTCACTGGCAAAGTGGAGAAGGCACGGGAAGCAGAGGAAGGTCGCCGATGCGTTGGAAATGACCAAATTTCGCAGGCGTCCGGAACGTCGGTGTCCGCAGTTCTCCACCCAGCGCAGTATCGCGAAGAGTGAGGGAGCCTTGGGAGTGAGGGCCACGATCGAAGCGATTGAAGAAGAAGCAAATTACAAAATATTTGTAAAAGGGTTAAATACTCTAAAAAAATATTCGGTTTTTGAAAACAAACCTTTTTACTTATTTGCTGTATTAATTAAATTACTTATCACTTCTCCCCCTTATTTTGATTTCTTCCCCTTGCGTGTTAAGGCGTCTCTATGTACTATTTGCTCTGCGAGTCTGCTCTGTTTCAACACGGTCTTTTTTTATACGGTCAACAAAGCGTAACGCTAATATCCATTCTTATTAGAATCCTATATTCTCTCCTACCCACACGAATACACTAACCAATAATAGTATAGGAATAAACAGGAACAGCGCTCTACCAACTAAGTTAATGCCACCTTATTGCTTTCCGTCATTTTCACTGATATCATATTTCAATTTAAAAACTATTAATTTCATCTTCAACTAATTCCCTTTTTTTGGCTATCTTTCTGTATGACTGCAAGATTTTACCCAAATTTATTTGCAATCTAGATAGTGTCTAGGATGTACCTATCAGATTTTTATTTATGTAAGACGTCTGTTGCCTTTTTCTACAAGTAATATTTAATTTTATTGGAATAATTTATTGAAGCTTGTAAACCTCATTGTAATATTTAATCATTGAAGATAATATTAACAAATCCCAGACATGAATTTTGGATAGTGAAAAAATGTTTGTTTTGAAAATAGATTCATAATGCTGCAACATTTTTTACAAATTGTCCGCTTTTTTAGTTTCCAACACCACCGCTATTTTCAAAGCTATTAACCAGTGTTTTTTGTGCCATCTGTGAAAAGAATAATAAATTAACAATTCTTTAATTGAATAAATTTCGC
Organism: Halesus radiatus; assembly: GCA_022606495.2. Taxonomy (NCBI): domain Eukaryota; kingdom Metazoa; phylum Arthropoda; class Insecta; order Trichoptera; family Limnephilidae; genus Halesus; species Halesus radiatus. The sequence continues at coordinate 133,350 of JAHDVE020005204.1, read as the reverse complement.
ATTCTAATGTTGAAAACTACACACAGCCTACCTATGATCATGAGGCAATGCAATGAGGTTTATAAGCTCCAATAAGTTATTCCAATAAAATTGAGTATTAATAATACTTTTGCAGTGTGTCGAAAGTGTCAAGCCAAATAATTTAACAGCAAGGGCCATCCTAGTGTATTCCGTTTCAATGAGAAAAATTATTTGTAAGGAAGATAGGTGAAGAAATTTAAGTCTATAAGGGGCATAGACGACGTAAAGAATATAAAATAAACATTGTTTTCTTACATAAATAACCAGTTTACATTCATAAGCAAAAGCTTTACAATATTTTAATAGATACATTGAGCATTCAAAATTGCACTTAACATAATAAAATTCCATTCAATTCACGTTATTGGATGAAAAAATAATAATAATAACACTTCGTGCATTCAAATCGCGTTGTCGGATGAAAAAATAACACTTCATCCATAAAATTAACATTATTGGATGAAAAAATAACACTTTGTGTATTCAATTCACGGTATTGGATGAAAAAAATAACACTTCATACATTCAATTCAAGTTATTGGTTGAAAAAAAATAACACTTCATACATTCAATTCATGTTATTGGATGAAAAAAATAACACTTCATCCAAAAAATATGACCGGCCACCGTAGCCATTTATTTTCATCGTCTACCAGTAAAAACTTAATTTGCATAAATAATATTAATTGCTCCGGTGGAGTCGGTTTATACGAGTCAGTTTATTATAGAATTATAATAAAATATACACTTTTAAATTATATACACGGCACGCACTTGTCGCGTCACATCACATGTTGGGTTTTGAACAAGTTCAGACGAGGTTTGGAGGCGGAGTGGTGTCTCCGGTTTCGTCGCGTCGGATGGCAAAAACGGTTTTCTAAGGTCGGTTCACAGCACGTGGCAGGGCGGCCAACTATTTGTTCTGGAAGAAATTATAAAAATATTTTAGTAACGTAAGACACGCTAAATTTGACGACCACACCAAATTGTCACCATTGACCAATTTTTTTAAAAAATGCGAATAATGCACAAGAGTTCCCACAGCTTCCAATCGTCTAAGAGCCAATGGGACTACAGTATCCCCAATTGGGGTATGTTGTGAGGCGGAAGGTAGTGGTGTGGTGAAGGAGAAGGAGAATAAGGTGGGGAAGTACGTGGTTATTCAGATCTGATGAACAAACACGACTAAAGCCATCACAAGTAATGTTTCAATTCTGAATGGTGGTCTTTCACCAGGGCGATACTGAGATTATCTTCCACTCTGGAACATGCCGCGAATATACTACATATTATTGAAATGTAAAATAAAACTTATTTGCGGCAGGATTCGAATCCGTAATCTCCAGATTTGAAGTCGAGGATCGTAAGCGCTTGACAATGGAGGTCATCGAAATCCAGGCGGGTCAACTTCTTCCTCAAGGTTCCTGAACCAGTCTAGACATCTTCAGGCAGATCAGCCTGCAGAAAGTGATGGTGAGTGGGTGATACTTACGCCGACTATGTGAAGATGGTGCACTGTATGTAGGTGGTGGGAACGAAGCCCTCCTGGCGCAGGTCGGTCCGGCGGACGCGCGTCCAGCCGTCTCCCTGATCCAGCTCCACGAGAAGCAGCTCCTCGCCTTCCCGCATGCCCATGGAGCCTTCTGATGTCGCTGAAATAAAAAAATTACAAAGTTCGTGTTAATTTGAATTAACACTGGTAATCAAAGGGTTAAGGTGGGAATGCATGTAATGAATACAGTAAACAGTGTGTCATAGTGTTGAAACGGCGGTCCACTATCAGATACTAGTGTTAACAGCATCACATAATGTGTTTTACATACTCTAAATGTATGACAACAGTTTGTCATAGTATTGAAACGGCGGTCCACTATCAGATACTAGTGTTAACAGCATCACATAATGTGTTTTACATACTCTAAATGTATGACAACAGTTTGGGCATTATTTATTTATTTGATGATACGCCCATCTGAACTATGGATTACATGGATTTTTAGAACAGAATATAAAGAGTTACCAAAAAATATAAGTACATAGAGATTTTAAACCATAAAGTAATGAACATTTTTTTAAAAAAGAAAACCAAAACAATATTATAACACAAATCATTAATGCTACATTATCCAAGCTACAATAATTAATTGTAGGATTCATCAAAATGCTGGTATAGATGACGCTTTAATTTATAAATGATTAACAAACTAACCATCACGCTGTTTTTTTCAGAGTAGGTAGAGAGGACGGACCGCCAAACAACTCGATCTTGGCATACACTTCTTGCTTCATTCACTTTCATACAACGTCTCATACATTCTCTCCTGTTATTCCGACTTCTGACATTCTGACTCAAGTATTTGATTCACTTGATCGTGCCATGTCTTCCTCAGACGTCCCCGACTTCTTCTTCCATTCACATTTGCGTCACATATTCTCCTTACACTCCTTTCTTCGTTCATTCGCTCTACATGCTCAAACCATCTAAGCGTCTCTTTCTTAACCTTGCTCACTACGCTTACATCAGCCTTGCATTCTTTACGAATCTCAACATTTTTCACGCAATCGTACATGGATTTACCACACATTTGTCTCAGAGATTTCATTTCTACAGCATTCAGTCTACTTCCTCTGCCAGTTCCATGCCTCACTGCCACACATCAGGGTTGGTATCAGCATTTATAAATGGAGTCAGCAAATATACCTCCAAACTTATTGTCCAGATCATGCATCCTATTGGTTAGTGAGTTTGTTGTGCAAGTGTTGTAGAAAAAAATTACAATTTGTCTCGTGTTCACCAACGGTACGTGTAATTTAATAGTGGCGACAATGGCAGGGCTGTCAATTAGGTGGTTAATGACTCTATATAATACAACTAGGTCTGAAATAATTCTCCTGTCAGACAGTGTAATTGGATGCAATCAATTCATCAAACTTACATAATTGATTTTGACATATTCGAGGTGTGTTCAAAAGAAAAAGTGAATTTCCAATTTTTTCGAAAAGTATTTATTTATTCATCAATATCCATTTTCTCCCCTTCAACGTAATTCCCCTCAGATATAATGCACTTATGCCAGCGCTTCTTCCAATCCTCGAAGCACTTCTGGAATGCGCTTTTCGGTATGGCCATCAGCTCGTTCTTCGATTCTGACTTTATCTCATCAATTGTGGCAAAACGCTTTCCTTTCATTGGTCTCTTCAGTTTCGGGAATAGGAAAAAGTCGCAGGGAGCCAAATCTGGTGAATACGATGGTTGAGGCATGATTACGGTGTTGTTTTTGGCCAAATAATCACGAAGAAGCATTGATGTGTGAGCTGGTGCATTATCGTGATGCAAAATAAAATCCATGATTTGTTTGTCCACAATTCCGATCATTTGAGCCGTATTGGTTCACGCAAACGTTGCATAACTTCCTTGTAGTATTCCTTATTAACCGTACGACCTGTTGGCAAGAACTCATGATGCACCATGCCATTGTAATCGAAGAAAACAGTGAGCAAAACCTTCACATTTGATCGAACTTGGCGTGCTTTTTTCAGTCTTGGCTCTTCTGGCCGCTTCCATTGGGATGATTGGGCCTTGGTTTCGACGTCATAACCATATACCCACGTTTCATCACCAGTTATGACTCTTTTGAGCAAATCTGGATCGTCGTTGACGTCATTCAACAACTCCTGAGCGATACTAATGCGACGTTACTTTTGCTCCAAATTTAGCAATTTCGGAACAAACTTCGCTGCCACACGTTTCATACCCAAAACATCCGAGAAAATTGCATGGCATGAGCCGATTATGCCAACATCCTCTCCAATTCCCTAATAGTGATTCGACGATTTTCCTAAACCATTTTCTTCACTGTTTCGATGTTTTCTTCGTTTGTTGACGTGGTTGCAACTTCAGGACGCTCATCGTCATTAACATCTTCTCGGCCTTCTGTAAAGCGCTTGTACCAATTATAAATACTTTTTTGAGACAAAGTAGACTCGCCGAATGCCACAGTCAACATTTTAAGTGCCACTTTATTCCATTTTTAACGCAAAATTTAATACATATTCTTTGATCCATTTTTTTTCAAAAGTAAAAAATCAAAGAACACACAAAAATGTGACTAACCTTTCCAGTTATCAAAAACAAACCACTAATCAAAATGATTGATAATGGCTGATTATGCTAACATATGTGTACCAACATAACAAAAAAAAAAATCGATAATCGAATGTAAAATTCAAAATTCACCATTTCTTTTGAACACACCTCGCATATGTATCGTTAGTAGTTTTACCAGAATAGCTACTTATATTCTACATACATAAAGAAAGTATATTTGTATGTTGCCCATTAGATACACCGGCGTTCAACAGGTAAAATTTTTACGTATCCAATGGGTAATCTGGGAGCACTAGAGGTTAAATACTAAGTATAATTATAAAAACAAACTGTTTTCCCAGTTGCTGAGATTCCAAACAGTTTACAAGGTCAGGATTGTGTTGTCATTAAGCCAAGACTGATAATAATATGCTTGACAATAGACTTCTTTGGAAACAAGAGTTGGAAGGGCACAAGGATGAATGATCATTCCTTACCTTCAAACGGATACAAGGCCTTGCAGGTGCCGAGGGGCTGCAGCGGTTCGGCCTCGTAGAACTCCCCGTCATCGCCGTCCACGTCGGCCGGCCCCTCTTCCCGGTCTCCGGCAGAGGAGCCCGGCCCCTCGCTGCCGTGAGGTCCTGAGCCGTGGCCGCCAGGCGGGCCCACGGCGCCATTCGAGCCCCCGCCGCCGCCCGCGCCCAGGCTGTTATGCGACGTGCCCAGACCGGACTCTGGACTGCCGCCCGACCTGGAATGTGTGCAATGACAATGTGATGTACTGTGCAAAATATCTTTAAAAATCAATATAACTGTAAATCGGTCCCAATGTTGCATTGAGTTGACCATTTGGTATTCAATATCTCTAATATAAAAATTATTTTCAGGTTATTTTCGGATAACCAGGTACATTAGCAAGATTCTAATCCAGTCAACTAAATTGGAATTTAACGGTAATTTACTACTAGCCACTTAACGCACTTGTTTAAATGCAGACAGTGATTTAAAATTAACTAAACGATTTAGTTGTCCTTGCTTCCTTCCAATGGCTGCATGTGACATAGCCATAAGTATCCAAATAAGGTAACTGGTAGTGAAAAGTAAGAAGTGAACGTGGAATCTAAAGGAAGAATGGATAGAGATAAAGTGCGGACTAACCCATGGTGAGGTTGTGGGGTGTGTGGAGCTGAATGCTTGGCCTGCCCCACACTGCTGTCACTGGCTGATCTGGACAGGGACTCCTCGTTGCTACCAATGGAATGTCTGTAATACAAAATATATTATTTTACACAATGGAAATTTATACCCGCCTATTGCAAGTAGAGAAGCTTACTACCCCTTGAAAGCAGGAAATTGAAAATTTCAGTCGAGAAATCGCTAAAAACTGGAGCGTTTTCAGCGTTTGCCGCACTGTGTGCCAGCCGAATGAAATTTCGTAAATACTGACTTGTTTTTTGCAAAATGATGTTTTTGTAAATGGGTACCGTCTTACCAAATAACGTTTTTATGTATTTATAAAAATTCTATATATAAGAGAAAGATGACATCTAAAGGTCTACACTGTACCTGTGGCCCCCTCCGTTGAGCCCCGTGTGCCCGTGGGGCGGCGCAGCCTCACCCGACGCAGCCTCCAGCCATGCCGTATACCTTGCCAGCTCCGCGCGCAGCTTTTCCAACTTGTGGCCGCATTCGTTCAGCTGGCCTGCAAACAATATTTGACATCACAATTATTATTATTTAATCATTGAAGAAGATAATATTAACAAAGTTCAATGAAACGGTCGCAACTGGCACTGGAACCCAGATCCTCTAATCCGCATGTGGGCAACATCTGGCCCGCAGCATTTTTTAATCCGGCCCTCAGACGTGTCTAGTTTAGATCATACCAAAAGTCATTCAGTGACTTCAAAACATCGAACCGGTGATGCAACTCAAGTGCTGCTATTTCTAATATTTTCATTTATATTCCTCTCTATCAGTTTTTTTTTTTAAATCTGTGTTTCTCTTCAATATCTGTTATTACAGTACCCGCTTACCAAGCTTCCTTACACTATATACTCGTATAACACTAACAAAAATAATAAATAATGATCCTCGTAATATTGCTGCCCGATTTATCATTTAAAAGTAACATTACCTTCTACGGTCATGGGGTCACCGAGGGCGGAGTTGGCTTCATAGACACCCTTCATCTTCATGAGACCGTCCATGGCCGCTTGTTCTTGGTTAACCTGGAAATAACAACATCCATTGTGATTATTTATCTTGAACAATGCAACCATTTCAGCTCAGTCAAATCCATAACTTTACAATATCGGATCAACATGCTTAACTGACAACGATTTTATATCAAATTCCCGAACACGGTTGCGCTTGTTAGGCGTTTCGATAGCCAAGCCAATATTGGCAATGAATTAAATTATAAATCGCTCTACGATAGCAACACTGGCGGGTATTGTCTATTGCCAAAAGTGCATACGAATAAATTGACAATATCGAATGATTTTTTACTAAGATATCATAATATTATTAAATACACTCACTTTAATATACATTGGCAAACCGCATATACTTTTTGACACTTAAAAACCGTTAATCGGTCAATAAAGTCTTTAGCCATAACTCACGAGTTTCTGAACAACTGTCTGAATTCCGTTTCTCCAAGCTCAAACAGATTCAATTGATCGTGTATACGATGTCTTTCAATTCTACGAGCTTCGTTAGTCTGCCTCCATTCATTAATAAGTCAGTAATTTTGCATAATGTACGACATTATTCAAAGAGTTGTGTATATTGACAGTTAACCGAAGTTTATCTGTTACCCAAGAGGCTGCGCTAAATTAGGCAGGCTTTTGTCTACCGGCTGTCGGAATATTTTATGTCAATTGTTGATTGTGCTCCCACATACCGTCTAACGCCGCTTAGTAACCATAAATGATGGATTTAGTCAATACAGGGTTTTAGGGATATAGGGTTTTATCAATCGACCGTGCTAGGGTCCCTGGAGCTTATGATAGTGCAGTTATGTTTTCTAAAAAGGGGAGGGGGTAATTTATTTATTTAATTACGTGGTCTCATAGTATTATAAAATACAAGATTTAAAAGAAAAACATGTCAAGACTGAAATGGTTAGCGCACAGTAACTAGAAACCAATAGAGACTTCATAATTGACAACTTATATACATACGCGGATCTAATGCTAACACTTCGTTGTCTAGGACAAACTTCTAAACCGCCTTTTTTAATTATTAGGGTAATTCAATGGATTATTAATTCCCCGCACATTCCGCTGCTTAGTATTTATAGCAAAATTATCATTAAGTTTAAGTTACGTGGTTACAATCTTATAGTAGATATCAGTTCTTAATTCAGTGCAACAAATGCAGCCAAAAATAGAAAATTTCCCAAACTCAAGTTATTTTACCTTTCTATGGTTTAAAAGGTCAAAGTTATAAATAACATCAACTGCATAATTCATTTTTCTTTTCTCATGAAATTCTCAGCAAACACCAGCCTTCATTAAATTACCGTAGAGATATTCAAACATCGCTAGACCATTGTATTATTCATCAGAAATATATAGTTAATGATGAGAGTGTTTTTATATAGTTTTTTTTTTTTTTATATCAATACCGCATAAGAGTCCCAACTGCTCCCAACCGTCTGGAGCCAGTGAGACTATAGCATTCCCAATTAGGGAATGTTGTGAGGCTGAAGGTATTGGGGAGTGGAAGGAGAAGAGGAGGAGGAAGGTGGGAATATACCTGGCTATTCAAATCTGGTCACCAAACACGGCTAAAAGCCATTTCAAGCAACGTTTCGATTCTGAATGGTGGTCTTTCACCAGGGCGATACTGAGAGTATCTTCCACTCTGGGTGTAAGTTCACAATCATCCATCCACATCAAGATTATCTAGATACATTCAATCCACCAAACCCAAGTCCAAGATTTACGACCTCTGGCAGAACGTGAACTTCCTGGCATGGAAATCCGCTATATTTCCAGGCAATAATAATCATCCATATTATTTTAATTCCCTAAACACACTGACGGCCTCCATAGTCCAGGGATAAGGTTCTCGACTACGAATCCGAAGGTCGCGGGTTAGGCGTTTCGATAGCCAAGCCAATATTGGCAATGAATTAAATTATAAATCGCTCTACGATAGCAACACTGGCGGGTATTGTCTATGGATCACCATTCCTAAATGCCAAACGTGCATACGAATAAATTGAATAAATTCTCAGGCAATAATAATCATCAATATTATTTAAATTCCCTAAACACACACAGAGCCATACAACTTAAAGTTTAAACGGTGTAACAGAATATTTAGAAGCGAATTAAACGATTTATCAGCAAGAGCTTACCTGTTTTTTGAGTTCCTGCACCTTGGCGGCCAGCTTTTTCCGCCGCTGGTTCGGCGGCAGATCCCCGTAGTCCTCCTTTCCGTCCATAGATATATTATTCTGGAAACAATTCAATCACTCGCATCAGATAATGCCTTCGACAAGACCGATCTAATAGAATGGCCGGCTAATATTTATTATAGCCAACAGCTTCTTAATAACGACAGTAAAATTAGTTTATTTATATTTTAAAAAATAACATAGTTATGAGCTTTCAAAGCGAGCTTGGGAAAAATGTATACCTGTGAGTCATTTTTCCCATTTTCACAGGCTGTGACCTCATGAGTAATTCAGTACAATTCACAATTCGAATGGCAGTAACGCATACTGCTACGCCAGTCATTTAAAAATTATCAACAATTTGACGGCTCATATCTTCGGTACTATTCAATATTTTCTAAAAATTTTAAAAGCTGTAACTTCGGCATGCACTAATTAATGTGATACATTTGTAAATAACATGAAATTTCATTCCGGAGACAACTTCATTGGAGCATCCAACAGAGCAATAATGGCATCGATTCAACCTCCTACACTCTATATATATATTTAATATAACAATTGTAAAAAGTTCAATCTAGTGAAGATGTGTGTATGATGGAACTTTTTACTATTATTTTACATATTAAATTAATTGTCCCAACCGACCTCTTAGTGTTTAAATTGTCTTATTTTATTTTTAAGAGATTGAAGGACACTTGCCAGCGAGCAGAGGTTCGTGATACAACACATGCTGTGTTTTGTACAAGTCGATGAAAATCAGTAATAATAAATTTTTTTAACCACTTATTATCAAGTGTAAAAGTGATCGCGTTGTGACACAAATAAACATGCTACAATACAAAATCTGACTTTAGTGTCCGCTGTGTCGTATCACGTGCCTGAATGAAAGACATATATGTACATAGTGTCATATGAAGTCTCCTCAAAAACGAAGTCCATAGATGTTGTATCCGTGGATGTGTTAAATGACAAAGAATTTTTTTTAACAAACAACACTTTATGCATAGGGTTTTTCAATAGGGGTGATAGAACTTTAACAGTCGATTGCAGCTTGGACGATAAGGATAGAGCTGTCATATTTGACAGTTATGTTTAGGTAGTCTTGCCAATCATGCCTTAGCCGCCCATCCTTTGGGTTATTATTCAAAAAGTAGGTAAAAAAACATTGGGTTTTTTTCGATAGATTTCGCAATGACAATATGTGTTTACAATATAGTATTTTACGTCAAATACTAAACGAGATGACGCAGGAATAAACTTGACGTATACTAATATTTTGTGGGTTTCGGGTATAGTTTTTTTGTACTTGAACGTACGAGATACGGCTTGTTGCGTTCGGGCGACAATATAGCGGCCGTATCATGTATGTTAGTATGGGTAGGGCGGTTAATCACGGAAAACTATACGATTCAACAACGTGTGAAAATCGTTAAAATTTACCATCAAAATCAGTGCTCTGTTCGCCAAACAATTTTCTTTTGGCCCAAATCAGACGATATGGACCTAACAAACATGTGGTTTCAACAATACGGCGGCAAATGCCATACTGCACACGCAATCTTGAACTTATTGGATGAGAAGTTTGATGGATTTGTTATCTCACGTCGTGGCGACATCTACTGGCCGCCGAGATTGTGTGTTTTACAGCGTTAGACTACTTTTTGTTACTGGTGAAATTGAGGCCCAAATACACGCAAATGTTATTCAAAATTGAGCACCGAGCGCGCAACACAGCGGAGCCAGGGCGGCCACTTATGTATTACATACATAATGGCGGTGAATATCCTGATATCTCAAACACAGTCCATTTTACTTCATTTCAAAGATCTATCATCCTTATTGAAAAACCCTAATATATAATACCTAAATATTTTAATAATATATACACATAAATTTGTTTTAAACCACTACAATTTAATAAAATGCTTGACCGGTTTCAGAATCACCCTTCCTTCGTCAGTACTATCATAAGGTACAAAATAATGACAGACATACATGAATATTTAAGTGTTGGAGTGGGAGGAACTGAGTAGTTCACTGGAAAAATATCTAAAAGAGGACTCTGTCATTATTTTGTATCTTATGTTAGTTTTAACCGCCCTGCCTTTGGGTTATTTTTCAAAAAGTAGGTAAAAAAACATCGGGTTTTTTTTCCACATGCTATTACTGATTAGCGGCGTGAATTGTATGGGAGAATACGAAAACAACCGAACACATCCGTTAGCTTCGGCTTACCTCGGCATACTAAAAGCGATAACGCAGGAACGAACTTTATGTATACGACGTATCACGAACGTTTTGTGGGTTTCGGTTATCATTATTTTTTAACCTGAACGTACGGGATACGGTTTGTTGCGTTTGGGCGATGATATAGCGGCCGTCTCACGTACGTTGGAATGGTTAGGGCGGTTAATATATATATATAGACCGGACGAAGGAAGGGTACATCCGAAACCGGTCAATCATTACATTAAATTGTTTTAATTTATTTATTTATTTATTTATTTAAGTGGTTTAATTTATGTGTTTATATTATAATTATGACACGCCGCAAAGTAAATGCTTTTTACGAATATGTTTTACATAATATTTGATTAGCTAAAAAGCAGTACGTATTATGACTTATAATATGTTATTAATATTAGATTGGGGAAAAAGTAATTTCGTATTTTTCGCTTTATTTCAATGCTTTATAAAAAGTGTTACAATCATCCGATATAAGTCAAATTTGCGCCGTTCTGTTGGATAACTTGTTGCCAACGAGAATCCAACCTCATTATGCTCCTATCGTAGAAGCCCTTGTCCCTATTGACAAAAAACTCGGATAATCAATTTTCACAGGCCTCTACTGAGGCCAAATTTGTACCCCCAAGCGCGTTGGCCATAGACATAGTAGTCACTTGGTGCCAGGTCCGAAGTATAGGGTGGATGAATAAGAACTTCCCATCCGAGCTCACGGAGCTTCTGGCGCGTCATCAAAGATGTGTGCGGCCTGGCATTGTCCTGATGAAACACAATTCCTCTCCTATTCACCAATGCTGGCTGCTTCTGTTCGATTGCCAGCTTCAAATGGTTGAGTTGTTCACAGTAGAGGGCAGAATTGAGCATTTGGCCATAGGCGAGCAGGTCATAGTAGAGTATTCCCTGCCAATCTCACCAAACACACAGCAACACCTTTCTGGCCGTCTGTCCTGGCTTGACCACGGTATGGGTCGCTTAGTTGGCTTTCAACCACGATCTCTGTCGCTTGACATTATCGTAAGTGACCCACTTTTCATCACCAGTAACCATCCGCTTTAGAATGGGTCGATTTTGTTGCGATTCGCAGATGGAAATTCGATCCATGAGGTTTTTTTGCGTCAGGTCGTGTGGCATCCAAACATTGAGCTTTTTTTTAATCCAGCCTTCTTTTCTTGCAAATGGTTCAAAACGGTTTCGATATTCAGGTCCTGGGCGATGCTACGACTGCTAACATGATGGTCTATCTCGATATTTTCCATGATTTTATCGACATCTTCGACAACATGCCTACCAGAGCGTGGTGCATCATTCACCTCCACTACACTAGAACGAAATCGCTCGAACCACTGTTGTGCAGCACGAACCGAAAGAGTATCGGCCACGTATACATCGCAATTTTTTTTGGTCGCTTTCAACGCGTTTTTCCCTTTCAGGTAGTAAAAATGTAAAATATGGAGGATTTCTTCCTTTGAGACCTCCATACTCGACGCACAATAGTTCACGACTGAACCGACCAAGCACAATACTGTGAAAGAAACGTTTGTATTAAACACTCCCAGCTTTACAACACCGTATCGTATTATCCGATGTGACCAATAATGAACGAGATATACTGAGTTGAAAAAAAAGGGCGCGAAATACGAAATTACTTTTTCCCCGACCTGATATTATTCTAACAGTAGGTACAAATAATTGTGTAATATAAGTTTGTTAAAACACAGCCATGAAGCGCTAAAGCAAGACGTACCTTTATTGAGTTGCACGCCTCAATTAGCTTCTGTCGGTCCGTACGACAATTAGTTTAGCATTTTCGGAAAGCGTGTGGGAATACAAATGAATGTTTTATATACAGACACAACATAAGAAGCGAGCAAAAATAATCATTTTGTCAAAGCCACAATTTACATGCCAACTAATTTTAAAAATATATTATTCACTCAACAAAACTTGTTTAAATTAATATTATTACATATATCGCATTCGAGGCTTTGCATAAGTCGTTTGCAAGTTGGTTTGTTTTAAATTGAATCTCATTATTTTATTCGATAAATGAATTATTGAAGAATTTTTAAAACATACATTATTAACAATCGGCACCCAAAAGTAAACACTTTGCAGGTTGCTAACTCAAGAAATAGTACACATGTTTTATCTGTTAATTCTATTCGGATGGGTAAATAGTAAAATGCGTAAGGTTTCAAAAGACAATAATCCTCTAACTGTAATATTTAAAATTCTATACGAAATACATAATGAAATTTTAGGTAGTACATTCAAAATTGCCTTCACTGGTTTTCAAACTGCACCTATTTTCAGACTTTTTTTTAAGAATGACAAACATTCTAGTGTTAAGTTAAGAATAACCTGAAAATATTTGAAAATCTACCACCAAGCGGAAAATGTTGCTTGTGTCATTACGGAGGATTTAGCCAGTCGAGCATTTTAACTCACGATTCCTGGGTGGGACTCAGACGCGATGCCAACTCAGCCGCTGACCGGTCATATTTCATAAAAATCATTGTAGAAAATAATATTAACATAACCTAAATGAAACATGAAAACAGAAAAAACGACAAAAAATAAAAAGATTTCAGTCACATCTGGGACTCGAACCCAGGACCTCTGCCTATCCGGAGCAACCGCTTAACCAACTTAGCTAATGAGACCAGTTCAATTTGTGTCATCTTCATCGATACCATATCTCAAATCCAAGATTTGTCAATATTATTCTCCATTTTTAATCCCATATTATTGGCAGCTATCTTTATAATGATTACAAAGTTCTTAACGAACACAATTGCAAACTAGACAGTGTCTTGGATTAATATCCGATTTTTTATTTATATGAGAAATCTATTGACTTTTTACAAAAGTCTAAAGATATATTCAAAATAAAATAAATATATTTATTTCAAAAATCGAATATATTTCATAAAATTTAAAGATTACAGTTTGAGGATTTTCATCTTTTGTATATATTTTTTCCTATTTAGAATTTACAGATAAATCATTTGCGGTATCACTTGACTTAGCAACCCGCAAAGTGATGTTTAGGACAATATAAGAAATATGAAAAGCATAGTTAAATTAAAAAATGTACTTTAATAAAGTAAAAAATCAGATAACATAAAAAGAAAACTTATTGAATATAAAAATTGAAAATTTGCTGTGATTACTGTAGCGGGTATTGCATTTTATGTGTGAATCTTATTAATTTATATCAGTGAAAAAAGGGTTAAATTAAATGAAATTAAATTTAAATAAAATAAAATAAAACTCACCCATGCAAAACAAACAAAAAAACAAAAATAATAAAAGGCCATAATTTTATAATCAAAGTCTACTTACATTTTTATATAAATTGTGGTTTATTTGTAATTATTGTACAGAGCAGCATACGTTGATCCGACCCCGAGTGAATGGGGAAATTTGGGAAGGGGAAAAAGGGGGAAGTGGAAAAGAAGGAAAGGATGTGTGGAATAAGAGGTAAGGCGGAATGAAGATAATGTGGATAAAGAGGAATATGGAAAGACACCGACAGAAAAAAGAACAATGTTAATTATATGCTGTATGATTACAATAAACTTATGGGTTAGTTCAATTAGATACAAAAATAAATGGGAGACGGTATGTCAACAGATACTCCACAGCTAGAGAGAGTCTATGTTATGTACATAACACCTTAGACAAAACATTGTGTCTGGAAGTCAATTCATTAACTCTTTGCGCGCTATCGTAATATACGTTTGATACAGCAAGAAATTACCATTGTCTGTCAGAGCTCTTCTGAAATGGTAAATTTTACCAAACGCCAGAGTATTCCGAAAAGTATCACGACGCTGACCTATACTAATCAAGCGAGTGTCAATAGCGCACTATTTCGCGGGAATTCAAAATCTACTTGGAATTTGAATGTGCGCATATCACAAAAGAGTGATGTAATATTACTAGAACCGATATAGCGTTTAAACCGCAGTGTCCAGATAGACGTTTTTGTTTTTATAAACATCTAAGGGGATTTTTTTACCCATAGATTTGATTCCGTATTGCCATCGATCAATAATATCTAGACAGGGCACGTGGATCTTAAAAATGACACCCGAACCAATATGAATTGGTTCCCGAAAACATTTATCAAAAAGAAAGTGCATTATCTCTTAGTCAAACGACCGCAAGAAGCATTGGTTGTTACCTTTTGTTGGTCTACATCGGGCAAATTAGTCTCCAACATGTTTGCATCAACAGAGTGGCTAACTTTATGGAGATCATTTTTCAAACACAAAATTATGACAGTAAGAGATATTTTAGACAGGAACTAGCGCAGACTTATTATTGACAATTTAATCAGCTTAATAAATACTTAAAAATATATGCACATCACAGATCGTTTCAAGCGAGTGTTTTAAAAAACCTAACATTTCATAAATTGTAAAATTTCTCCTAGCCGTTGTTGTATGGCGATGTATGGGTTTGTGACATGTGAATGTATTCAAGTTACAACAGTACTTTTGTCAAAAACTTCACACTCAACAATAGCTTTGCGTACGGCACGGTACATGAAGTCGGGTTCTTAAGTCTCAACTTCTAACTTGTGACTCGTGCCATTCTGGCTTCCCATGACATGACCAAATTACATAATGCGATTTGGGTTAACTTTGTTATTTTGGAGCTAAGCGTGCGAGTCTTTCGAACATTCGAAACCAGGCAACGAAATTCAATAGGAAGTTGTGTTATGAAACTATTCATAGGTAGGCCAAAATACTCGTGCTTATTTGTATGACACGCCAAATCTAGTAGTGATATATCGATGCATATTGCACATCATAATCTTTTCTTCCTATCTGATATGATAAGTCATGCTCAAGTGCAATATTATCACTATAAATTAGATAGTAAAAAATCAATAATCTGTTCTGCATGTGGGTACGGAAAAACATGAACTAATTAACGCTGTCAAAAAGTGAATGAATGACTTTTTTTAGTTAATCTAAGACTCGATTTAGCTGTGTTGGATGTTGCTTAGAAAACCTCACATTTGGATATTATAATTTATTAAGGCGATTTTGTCTAATTACAGTACATTACTTCTACATTGGATATATCGGAAAATCTCAAAAAGTAATTTCAAAGAGAGATATTACCATGCAATCAACAAGTCAGATTATATTTTATCAAACAGTATTTTTGGCAAGAAATCAAATATGCTATGAAAATAATTAACATTTTAATAATAATCAATACATCTATCAAATATAACAAACTACCAATGTGTACTTCAAAGTACATGATAACAGAACCTTTACATTTTGCATCCGAGTGATGACGCGTTATTATGAATATTATTGGCCAACACCTGTGAAGTTAGATTTTGTGAAATGAGTTCACTCTAGCCCCAGTTTGAAAAACATGATTAAAAAGCGTGAATTGTGATAATACCATGTAGTTTTAAAATCCTGAACCAATCTAAAGAAAATTATATTACAGGAGAAAACATTAATAAAAAAATAACTTTGTAGCAATGGAAATCAACAGACTATAATGATCCTATACCATTGAATTTTTTTCCTTTTAACTGACTAAACCAAGATATCCCTTTATTTATAAATGTTCCTAGTTAAATTTCAATTTTTAATAATTCCTCAACTTTCATTGATTCAACTAGCCCCGTTACCTATATAACATGAATTTAACCCCAGAATACACTTATTTCTTATCTTTGTGCAAGTTTAGCACTATATACCTATTTCATAATGAGTTCTGAATAAAACTGAACCTATACTTCTAACAAGTTTAACTCAATATACCCTTGAAAAAACTAGCCCCATTAGATAAAGTTAAATTATCCTTATAATACACAGCTCAATTTACCCAATTTCTAACAAGTTTAACTCAATATACCCTTGAAAAAACTAGCCCCATTAGATAAAGTTAAATTATCCTTATAATCCAGAACTTAATTTACACAATTTCTAACTGGTTTACTTAATATACCCCTTGAATCAACTACTCCTAATAGATAAGGTCAATTTAGCCCCGTAATCCGCAGCCTCCTCACCTTATTGCTGCTGAATATGCCAAACAGGCCGACGCGCTTCTTGAGCTTTCCGGCGCCGACAGTGCCGCGCGCCGTCATGGGGTTGGAGCGGCGCGGGGCGGCTGGGTCAGGCCCGCGCCCGTCCGGCGTGTCGCGGGCCGGCCCGCCGCCCGGGCCCGCCGCACTAGCCCCGACCATCTTGGAGAGGTCCTCGAAGGGGTGGTCGCCGGGGGGGAGGAAGCCGGATTTGTAGCGCTCGATCACCATCATCGTATCCTGTACGGAAAGGTTAAATAAACCCAAAATTAAAATATTGTTAATATTTAATTAATAATTCAATTAAAACAATGTGTATGTAAAATATTGTGTGTAAGTGCTGAAAATGAGCAGAAAACATTGGCCACGCATGGTACGTCCATTACAGCCAGCGGACCGCCGGCTACTACTGACGAGCGCGCATCGTAGCATGGTGAGTGAAACCTCACACCCCTCTCGCTCAATTGACTAATTTTTTCCCGATTTATCGATAAAATTATTTTTTTTATTGCATTCATTAAATACTTATATATTAATGATTTTTGAAAAATTAAAAACCTTTTTAACTTTCTTGCACTTGTTTATTTCAGGCCGAACCGGTTCCACCTTATAACGGGCATCTTCAAACTGGTACAATTTAAACTAAATCTGTGGTGAAAATAATATTTTTGTCAGAAGTGAGCCCCATTTGCTCTATCTAATATTGTACATTTACAACTGAGTTATATTTTTTTATTGCAGACGGAACGGCTTTACAATTTACTTTTATTACTTTCTGGAAGACATATTACATTATTTAAAAAGGGCAATGGGACTCACTCCTGACATAAATGCTATACATACCATAGATTTAGTTTAAATTGTACCAGTCTGAAGATACCCGTTGTAAATCACTGGTTTACTAAATCTATGGTAAAAATAATATTTTTGTCAGAAGTGAGCCCCATTTGCTCTATCTAATATTGTACATTTACAACTGAGTTATTACGGCTTTACAATTTACTTTTATTACCTTCTGGAAGACATATTACATTATTTAAAAAGGGCAATGGGACTCACTCCTGACATAAATTCTATACATACCATAGATTTAGTTTAAATTGTACCAGTCTGAAGATACCCGTTGTAAATCACTGGTTTACTAAATCTATGGGTTTTATTTTTATTTTTATATATGTAAATTGAAGTTCCCATGTCAGTTTTGGGTAACTTAATTCAGTCATCAGAATTTATTTGAATGCTATGAATGCCTGTCAGGTTCTCTGGATTAATTAAATTGTAGCCTATCTAATGTAAAAGTCAAAATAAAGTTTTAGCATTTTTACACCAAGAAATCGATAAATAACTTCCATTCCTGAGCGATTCAGAAATTTGACACTTGGCACTTCTAGCACGTCTTAAGTTATACATACATATTTAATAATTAGAGGCATAATTAGATGTCAATTCAGCCGACAGCAAACGGCAAGGAAAGAATGAAAATCTAACCTCCTTCTCGTTGATGAGGTCCCCGGCTCGCACGATGCCATCCAGGCACTTGGCGATGATGGGGAACACATTTCTTTCGATGTCCACAGAGCTGTGGATGAAATTCTTAATATTTTTGATCCGCTTTTCATCCAGCTCCTGAAAAGATAAATTTATGATTGTAAAAAATGAGCGATTGATATCTTGCATGAGGGAGACAGCAATGGAATTTGGGAGGCGGGTTTGGGTACCGTCGCTCCAAGAACCATTCATTGGATAACCAACACCTCTGCTATATGTCACCCCAAGTGGTTCGCTACGGGAGGTAATTAGCAGGGGTGCCCGGGTTTATGGGGTGAGGTTTGTCCAGATCTTGGCTGCGGATGCGTCTGCCCACCAGCTGCTTGGTGGGCCAGTTGAGGGAGACCCCTTGACCTCTCTAACTCGACCTATCGGCTAGCACCACAGTGGGAGGGATCGATTAATATGGCCATCGCTCCTGAACACACTGACCCCGAGATTCCTACCAACCCTTATACCTTTTTCATTCCCAGAACATCCTCTCCTTCTTGATCTTAAAAAGACCCTTCACACAGCATCCCCAAAGAGGACATAAACCCTGAGGGAAATTATTTTCTTAGTTAATGCAAATAATAAAAAGCAATGTAGGTATATACTGCCATGGTAGGTTGAAACTCTCAAGGAAGATACTGTGTTTATACTTACCATAGCAGTATAAGCGTGTGGAAGTTTGTCCAGTGTCTCTTCGTTGTTACCTGTCATTGCATCAATTAGAAAGTATTGACCATTATTCCGCCATCCCAACATCACAATTATTGTAAAGGGTCATAAACAAAGCGTAAAGATACATATATATATTTGAGTTTTTGAATAATAAACAAGTAATATGGCAGCTTGTCTTGTTATTTAATTAAAGTAAAATGAATATTTCAAAGCTCCATACCCTCATGACAGAATTGATGTTAAAAGCTCAAGTTAGTTGCAATGACCTAACTGTGACAGAATATTTTTTTCCTGTATTTACATTGTAACACTACCATTATTCTTTATATTTCAATAAATCTCGCAGCATGCAAACGTAACACGGGCATTGATGCAAACATGCTAATTTCTATGTTGCAACACTCAACAATGGAGCCAGTATTCCAAAACCAAACAGATGAGTGCACACACCACAGTAGTTTTATGCGTCTTGCAAAATAAAACAATGAGTGTCTGAACACAGCTTTACTTTGCACGCGTGAATAAACAATACATACTAACAATGAAAAGGTAATAATGCACTATTGTTAATGTTGTGTTATTGTTTGGTATTGTGTTAAGAGTGGTAATGGTTGGTGTTCATAGATGTCATGTGTTGTAAATCATAAGTTAACTTGTGGAACGCCGATAACTACCGTCAAATGCCAGCGTACCCCAGCGGATTCGCTAGCGATAGCTAGAACATATATAAATGAGCCATAATCGCTTATCAACAAAAGAACCAATCAGAATAGGCATTTTGCATAGCTTGATGTTCGGCACAAGTTAAGTAATAAATAATATTTGAAAGTGGTGCGTGCGGTAGCAAAAAAATATTTCTGATATTCAAAATTACATTACTGAAATATTTGTAAGAAAACCTCGTAAGATTTTATTTTTTTTATTTTTCATTTAGAAAGACTTTATTCAGCCTCACGAAAATACAATTTAAAAAATACATACATTTCTTTGTTTAACTTTTTTAGTAACATGAGGGAGAAAAAAAATCATTTCTCCAAATATAAGCAGATATTCTGGGAAAACCACTTGTAATATAAACATACAATTTTGGTACATAGATAGATACGTTAACTGATGAGATGGAACAACTTACAAAAATATCATTTTGTAAAACACAAGTGAGTTATTATGAAATTAAAGCCAGTAATTGCATGGCGCACAGAACGTCTTTTACACCTGTCACACGAGAGGTTAATTATTTTTACATTATTTTTCCTTTCAGCCCTCTTGGTTATGCCATTTAAAACCATTTAAATGATTGCAGCACTCTCCGTCTACAATCTCTTGACAGGCTGCACACTGTTGCATTCATAATAAATATTGTCAGCGTGAACACAAGTAGCACAATCAATGAAGCAATGAAGTCAAACTTGCCCCGGCCCATTGAGGAGCCCCTATCAATGGGCACCACTGTGACTAAACGTGTAGCTGAGTCATATAAAATCCCCATGTTCTAAGGATAATGTCCATCTGTATATTACAGTTGGATAATCCAGGGTGACAAATTGTGTAATCATATATAGGCACATAAGCACTGCCTTTACCTTACTCAAATAAAAATATTAAAAATTATAAAATTACCACAAGAAATCAATCCACTTTTTCAAAAATATGCAAGAAGTTCCAGCTTCGCAGTGTATTTTATCTGTTTCATATTTTCATTATCTTTTATGGTGCCGAAATTACCCATCGGAAAATTCGTCTCCATTGAAAGCCGGCGTATCCGATTGGCAATGCCAAAAAATCATTTTTCTGAACATAAGTAGCTATGCTGGGGAAACTATTTATGATAGATATGAGGTGTGATCAAAAAATACGGTGAATGATTTTATTACTAACAAAGTAATAAGCTTATATCAAATTTAAATTAATCTTCTTCAAAGTACTCTCCTGGGCTAGTGATGCACTTATCTCAATGTTGTTTACATGATTGGAAGCAGTTCTGGAAGGCTTCTTTCGGAAGGTTCTTCAACTGCTCCGTCGTGGCCCTCTTAATGTCAGGAATGGTGTCAAAACGTTTTCTTTTTAGCACAGATTTTATTTTTGGGAAGATCCAGAAGTTGTATGGTGCTAAATCCGGAGAGTAAGGCAGATGTAGACAGACAGGAACCTTTTTTTCGGCCTAAAAACTGTTCCTGTTCCGGATCAGAAGCGAGGTGTGGCACAGCGTGTTGTCATGATGAAGGAGGAAGCCATTGGCCCAATTCCTGGTCTCTTTCTCCGTACATCTACTAGTAAACATTGCAATAAGCTCCTGTAATATTCGGAGTTTACAGTTGTTCCCTTATGAATGAGCTGAAAAAAAACAATGATCATGACCTTGTCATTCGTCTTTGACTGATGTGCCTTCTTAGGGAGAGGAGAGTCACTTGTTTTACATTGGGAACTCTGAATTTTCATCTTAGGGTCATATCCATACACCCAACTTTCATCTCCAGTAATAATTCTTGCCATGAAGTCCGCATCTGCTTTATGACGATCCTTCAATTCCGTGCACACTGATATACGATTTTCCTTCTGTTCGTCAGTCAAAAGTCTGGGAAACAAATTTCACACTCACTCGTCTCAATTGCAAATTATCAGTTAAAATGCTTTGCACAGACCCATAAGAGATGTTCAATTCTTCCGTTAACTCTCAAATAGTAAATCACCTGTGTGAATGAACAATTTTTGCCACTTTTCGTATGTTTTCGTCGGTTTTTGATGTCGAAGGATGTCCCGACCGTTGCTCGTCTTCAATTGACTCATTTCCGCTTTTAAATCGATTCCGTTAACTCTCAAATAGTAAATCACCCGTGTGAATGAACAATTTTTGCCACTTTTCGTATGTTTTCGTCGGTTTTTGATGTCGAAGGATGTCCAGACCGTTGCTCGTCTTCAATCGACTCATTTCTGCTTTTAAATCGATCATACCACTTGTAAACAGTCTTCAGAGTCACCACATTATCGCCATACACTGATTTTAACATTTCATGAGCTTTTATGGTACTTTTTTGCTACTTAAAACAAAATTTAACGAGTTATTCGAAATCCATACAGTACGACAGACATGCTAAACATGACCTCACTCTTCCGGCTCTAAAAGCCGACTGACAAGTCACAACTTATTCAAACTTGACACTGACCTTCTCAAAGGAACAGGCTATCGAACTTATTACTTCAAATGGATCTAGCGCCAATAGTTGGTGCTGCAAAAATTCATTTATCGTATTCTTTGATCATATCTCGTATATATACAATTTTCATAAATATATAAACACATTATCTGGTAAGACAGTATGCTACTATACAAGAAGAGTCAGGAAGGCCGTGAAAAAATTTACCCTCGGCACACTACGAAAGAATTAGATCGCAGGCGCTCAGCATTCCAAAGGTTAGGAGTTGTTGATATTATTTTCTTCAATTATTAAATTGACTATGTATTATTTTAGCTGTCTTGGCATCAAATAAATAAAAGCGGTGTACAGACAAATCATTTTAAAGAGATTCTTGCGTGTGTAGTGGTGTACAGCGATAGTGGTTCAAATTGGTTTGAAATAGTTTTGAACACCCGCTCGGAGTTCCCCCTTACCCCGCAGAAGTCCTGAGATACAGTACACCACTAGACTCTTTAAAATTATTCTACTGTAACAGTTCATACTTTTGTAAATGATATTACGCACAATTTCGAATGGTCTTTTGATCATGTGCATTGCTTCCTACAAGTACCCGTACTAGTGTCAACCATGTCCATGATAAGAATTGAAACAGTAATGGAGTAAAATGAATGAGAGGACAGGACAGACCTGCAACTGGCGGAAGACCTCAGGCAGCGACAGATTAAAATGTGACCTCCTAAGGTCGTTAGTCTTTTGCAGTTGGTTGGCGTATTCCGTCTTGGTGTCCTCGCACATCTGCGACTTCTGCGCCATGTTGATCCTCTGCTTCTCCACCTGGAATTTATTCAAATTGTGACAAACATTCACTTCCTGGCCAGTGGCAGCTATATTACTGAGTTTTGACATTTTTAGATGGAAAAAAAGACCGGAGACCAAAATGCCCTCAACATTTTTTATTCCAAATAAGCCCAGTGGCCTGATTCCGGTTCATTTTAAGGATAAGGTATTGTCCCTATCCTCAGGCTTAAAGACTTTTTGCTTAACTGCGACTGCGGTTCCGGTTCTCTCATTGACGTTCTTTAAAAATATCGATATTTGAGAAGTTTTAACAAAAGAAAAACTCTATATTATCGTAAGTCAATACTACATTATTAGGGAGTCATTTGTCGCATAATAATGCTATTAAATGAACCGAATTAATGAAATTGCGATGTTTGTAAAGTACCCATACCAAAGGCCCGAAATTATAATTAACTACAAGTGTAGTGTGTGATGCACCTATAGGTTTTAATAATATTGTGAAAATTAAGCTACAAACTCCTTTAAAAATGTATTATCAATGTAATAGGAATCGTATTTAAGAAAAACATCTCTAACCGTAAGGATAAGGACAATGGCTTATCCTTCAAAATGACCGAAATCAGTCCCCAGGAATCACTGGTTACACCTTGTATAAATAAAAGGGCGACATAATTTAATGTCCTGGCCCAGTGGTCGGCAAAGTGCGGCTCCCGAGGCGCATGCGGCTCTTTGGCCCCATTAGTGCGGCTCTGGCACAAAAATCCACAAGCAGGCGCAACAGTCTTGTCTACAATGGTCGGAGCTTATCGTGTCTGTAAATCGCGGGCGCCTTTCAAAGGTACCTTCCTGAAGAATAAAGTTGTCTTATTCTCCATTCAGCTGCACATCCAATAGGTATTTTTGTCATCAATTTGTTTCACTTTCCAAGTCTGCTGAAGCATCACCAAGAAAATAATTCCTCCATTGACAAACACTATTTCAAAACAACCATTTTAAATATGAGGGAAGCATTTCTCAGTAGAGCGACCTTAGCATGTGTCAAAAACCCTCTTAATGATACGATAACAGATTTGAAATTTTCTCCTTTTGGCATTGACATTGGAAACTTTGAAATACAATTCCTGGATTAAAAAAAAAAAATCAAGGAATTATGGAGCTCTAAATTTGAATGTCTTTATGTTGATTTGGAAATACTGGAGAGGGAACAAATGTAAACTTAGTTCACATCACAAGTCTGAAAAAACTATTGTTTGCTCTTCTTTTCCTTTTTGGTTCTACATATTCATGCGAACAATCTTTTTCAAGCATGAATTTTATCAAGAGTAAACTGAGAAGTCGTCGTATTGATGAGAACCCGGAATCGTGCCTAAAATTAAAAACAACAATACACAAACATGACATACTCAAACTTTCCAAGGAGATGCAAGAATATTGTTAGCATTAAGTGTTTGTCAGTCATTGTTTTGATTTAAATTTATGGATACCTTACTTTTATACTATTTTTATCAATAAATAAAATCATTAAGTACAAAATCAAGTTTTATTCAGTGTACCC
This sequence comes from Halesus radiatus, assembly GCA_022606495.2. Lineage (NCBI taxonomy): Eukaryota > Metazoa > Arthropoda > Insecta > Trichoptera > Limnephilidae > Halesus > Halesus radiatus. The sequence continues at coordinate 108,813 of JAHDVE020005204.1, read as the reverse complement.
GTAGGTCTAAACTTATAATAAAGGTTTACTAAATTAATAAACAGATTTGGCTATCTATATTTTTTTCAATCGTTGTAATGTACATATTTGGCTCTTTGGCGAAAAAGTTTGCCGACCACTGTCCTGGCCTGAGTTGAGTTAGTTTTGGTTTGATTTAATCCTGCTATTAGAAATTTCTAACTTTAGTACCCGGATCGGCTAAAAGTTAGGGTAGAGTTGCGTTGGTAAGAGCATGATTTAGACTAAATTTCAGTTCAACAGTTACCAAGTATAACTGGGAAAATGGGCCGTTAGATTTAGCAGCTGATGTGACTCTCCATAAATTAAAATAGTTATTTTTTTAACCAACGCCTAAAACAAATTAAATCATGGGGTTATTTACAACAGTAAATTAACTTTTCACAAACACATTAACGATTTAGAAAGCAGAGCATACAATCTTCTAGGCTTCGTAATTAGAAATTCATATTCATTTCCCAACATGCAAACACTGAAATTATTATAATACACACCAGTATTAAGTGTATTGGAGTCGAATTCTCGAATCATTTGGACCCCACACAAATTAACTTACATTTTGTGCATCAAAAGAGTACACAAATTTTTTTTGATTTTTATTTATGCCCTTGGCTATATCCATCTATCCATATTTTTGGTATGACCAATTACCACTCCTTAGAGACACGTAGAGGATTGCCCTACAATTTTTTTTTTCTTTTATTAACGGTAACATATTTAACAGTGAGATTCTGGTTCAAATAAATATCTTTACACCAGAACCTCACTCTCGAGGACGTCATCACAACCTCCTGCACAGTCGAGTGAGCCGCACAAACTTATTTGTGAACTCACCTGTGGGGAGTTACTTCCTAAATACAGTCCATCAAAAAATCAATTTGCTTTTATGTCCAATAAAACATTTACAGGGTTTTGGCATTGCATATACACTGCATAAATGGTACAATTATAATAAATTAGATTAAAAATCTGTAGTGTTTTAAATATTGTACACAATGAATAAAAATAAATAAAACACCCATTGGTCGGACAACCGTGGTTAAAAGCAAAATAGATTCTTCATTTCTTCTGGAATGCATATTAGGCAGTGTTAATAGTGGTGGGACCATCAGTACCTCCGCTCGGCTGAGGTTCAGGTCTGCATCAGCCCGCTGATAGTGGTCCAGGGCTCGTTCCGCCTCCCGGAAGGCCTTCTCGTAGTTTCTACGCGCCCGCTCCAGGGATATCTCTTGCGCCTGCAGCGTGGTGGACATCTTGGCGCCCTCGTTCAGTTGTTTCTGGAATTAGACAGATACATTCATTAGAAACTGGACAGAGATGTTAGGAGTATGTAAATAAATAGTATGTAAAAGTAGCACTGTAGGAATACCACTGAATGGAGTTATTTAATCATGTTTAAGTTTATTTAGAGTTAAGCGCACTTGAAGTGAAATAACACAAAACTGCGCTATATAAATGCTTTGTTATTATTATTATTATTATTAGGAGCAGGGTTTGAAAATATTTATTACAATAGTGAGAGACCACGGTCAGTGGAGAGCATTTGTGGAGGAAGCCAAATCCCGCCCTAGGATACATCCTATAATAATAATGAAACAATCGTTAATCGTTACAACGCCGTAATAATGAACATAGGTATAATCTGTACTCCATTACTGACGCCTTGAAGGCTTTTACATATTACTAAAGTTTTTTTTATTTTTTTATTTAATATAAATACATATAATATTTGATAGTACAGATATATCTTAATAGCTGATTACAAAAAAGTATAAATTTATTTAACAAAAAATGACCAACTCAATAGAGAAAGATTTGTCGTGTTTGAGTTGGGGAGTAGCGCCATGTAGTGACAGTAGTGGTAAGTATAGAAATAAAAGTACATGAAGAATGTAATATAAATAAAGTTTGTTGTTGTACATGATAGTGACTACAAAATAGAAGACTAAAAGTATGTGATAGTATAATTGCAACAATAAGGCGCATACAAGATATAAACGTAGTACATTCATATTTCGAAAGGCCTGATCGAATATTTCTAGAGGGTATAGATATATTTATCTTATAGATAGTTGTACAAAGGAGTATAATAATGTATAGTACATAAAATAATAATAAGAGTACATAAAATAATAATAAGAGTACAAAAGAAGTAAGTAGGTACAATATAAGTATGTACCTGTTGTTACACTATTATCATAGCAGGTTGTACAAAGGAGTATAAGTGGTAAAACCACGAACGATCGTGTGAAAAATGTAGAGATTCGTAAATAATGTAAGGCCGATGTAAGCATAATGAGCAAGATCTTAGGGATGCTTAGATGGTTTCGGCATGTAGAGCGAATGAAAGAAGAAGTGTAAGGAGAATATATGATGTGAATGTGAATGGAAGAAGAAACCGAGGACACCCGAGGAGGACATGGCACGATCAAATAAATCAAATACTATGTCAGAAGTCAGAATAATACAAGAGAATGTATGAGATGATGTATGAATGTGAATGAAGCAAGAAGTGTTTGCCAAGATCGAGTTGTTTGATGATCAGTCCTCTATGCGAAACAGCATGATGGTTGGTTAGTTAGTACATAATATAATAACAAGATAGGTAGGTACTATGTAAGTAGCTAGTTACAGCGCAATGGGTGGGTAATAGGTTTATAATTATTATGACGTTGTAAACATGAACAGTTGTAAAGCGTGTTTATAATACAGGAAACATTTATTACGCCCGTGGTGGTGTTTTACAGAACATAAGATAATAACACGATGATAAAAAGGTGCACATGTAAAAACTTTACAAATGTAATAAAAGAATTAAAATAAACTGATTTTTAGCCTGGACAGTGTTGAAATGGTAAACGTCAATTTAACAATATTTATTACCAGGTCTTTAATAGGAGAGTTTTCAAAAAAATTATTTGTAGACGTTGGAATATTATACAGTGCCGTCTGTCACGTATCATCGGTAATAAGTAATCACGCAAGGTAATAAGGCTAGTTAAATCCAGGGCGTCCAATCTGCCATTCGCTATTCTGAAGAGACACACTAAACCGCGCACTGTGCGCCTTAATGATAAATCAGTTGGGTAAAGTAAGTCCAGTAAAAAAGCACAATTAAGATCTTCGATTGTAATGCATAACTTATAATTAATAAGTCTAAGAAATTTATACTGGACTCTTTCAATTTTTTGTTGATGTATATTATAAAATGATCTTATAATATGTGGTAACCAGACAAAATAGAACTGTGACAAATTAGAATGTGATGAAATAATGGGTTAAGTTTGGTGTGTTTGTTTGATATTTTTCTTCGCCCCTCTTAAATATTCTGTTTTGTAAGGCCCCTTGTACACAAGTATCCATGGCGCATATTTGCCACTACACAGCTAAAAGCCATTTCAAGCAACGTTTCAATTCTGAATGGTAGTCTTTCACAAGGGCGATCGATACTGAGAGTATCTTCCACTCTGGAACGTGTGCAAATATACCATATATTATTTTTAATTAATTAATTGTGAAACAACACAAATTAATTAAATAAAATTTACTTGCGCAGGCCGGGATTTCAACCCGCGACCTTCAAATTCGTAGTCGAGAGCCTCACCCCTCGACCATGGAGGCCATCAAAATTTTTGCTTTAAATTAATAACAAGATAACAATATGTATGTTTGCCTCGAGGCATATGCAATCCTATTTTTATGTTTACTTTTACCTGAATTATAAAACTTCCTATTATCTCCGCTTGTTTATTTATTTTATTTCATCTTTTTTATTATTATTTTCACTTATAGGATTAAACTTACATATCGTCTTTGTTCAGGCAAAAGTCACCAACTCCAAAACCATAATGTTGAGATACAATATGATTGTACCACCCCAGCCAGGAGCACTCCTGTCCCGGTGAGACTGTTTTATAATTCCGATTAAAACAACATTTTGCTAACTAATGTACTGTAGTGACTTTTGCACCTTAAAGAACATCATTTTAAGCTTCGGGTGACGTACACAGCTCAAAAGTACCCTTTTCAGGGTTGGTGACTTTTGCCTGAATGGTGGCGATATAAAATATTTATTTTTTTAAATCTTCTGTTAACCTTAAAACTTAAAGAAAATATTTAATACTGTATTTAACATAATTATATAATTTATGTACTTCCAACATCTGCCTCTACATATGATTTTCCCGGTGAGAGAAGAATATAACAATCCATTATAATTATGTTTTATCAAGATATAAATAAAAAAAATTGAAATATTATTGGTGGCAACGAGGGTCTCGATATTTCAGTAGCGATGTGTACTATGCACGACAAGTTGCTTGTGATGTGAGCAGTGGCGGCTCGCGACTTTTGAGTGAGCTAGAGTGCTAAGATTGAAAAATACGACGTTATTGATGTTGCTGAAGCTGAAAATGATTTTTAATTTTTTTCAAAATTTCAATTTTTTGTATGGAGATTTAGATGGTAGGTAGGGCAGTGCCCTACCTACATCAATAACGTCGCATTTTTCAATCTTAGCACTCTAGCTCACTCAAAAGTCACGAGCCGCCACTGGATGTGAGTACACAACTTAGGTATCGGATTCTTACGTAGCCTTGTGTACGAAGGGCCTAACTGTTCCATTCCGTCATGGAACCGTAATATGTATGTATGCTGTTACCTTCCTCTCCTCCTTGATCTCCTTGGTGAGGAGAGCGAGGTCCCGCACCACGCTGGATTGCAAGTTCTCAGCCACCACCTCGTGCTGGCCCGCCAGGTCGTTGATCTCATTCATCATAAGGCGGAACGCCTTGCAGGGGGTGTACCTAAATCACAAACAAATTATACAACTTATTCAAAATAGAGTAGTTACTACTAGGGTTAGAAGGATATATGTTATGATATTTATAATTTAGTGGTAGATGTATTTGTTTTGAAAATCCCGCATTTCTCTGTGGTTAGGTGAGATCCCTTTCTAGGAATCACATCTGTAAGCCTGAGCGGTAGAGGTGAAACCTAACCAATAGCATCCCTCGCCCTAATTAGTAAGGGACGAGGCGATGCGGGAGTGACAAGTATTCGAGATCGAAGAATAACTGACCAATAGGCAAGGAAACATGCATATTACTAAGATGGTTTATTACAATATACTATTTTATATTAGTAAAATTAGAAAAAAAAAACACATTAATTAATTCTCACCATCGAACCAGATCAAACCCACCACACGATTTTTTTTTTTTTTTTTTCAGAAATTTTTATTATGAATATCAAATGAAATCATCTCTAAAAGAATATAATTAATTCAGATTTGACTTAATATTTTGGCGCTCTCGTAGCAGCCGGCAGCTTTTTATAAGCGCTCCAGTTTATCTGGGAAATATTGCTAAGTTCTTAATTTCTCCGGTGTTAAAATAGCGTAAAATAACCGTAATAATTTATAGGTTACATTTATAAAAATCATATAATTTTAGTGTGGCCGTTTCGGGCTTAAATCAAGTTTATAATAAAAAATCAAATAAAAACCCAAACATTTTAAGTTCAAATCTGTCACTTTGTTCTAAATTAACCCAAAAGCATCGGACATCGGTCGAAGGCGTTCGCCACATGTGCTTGTTTAAAGACCTTTGCCTGTTAAAAGCCTAGGGAAGTGAAAGTGAATGGTTGATTTACAATGTTATTCTTTGAACTATGGTGATTGTAAACAATATCGTTTACGACCGGGCTACACGACGCAAACTTAATAGTGAATGTGTTATTTTGGACCATTTAATAGCTGCAAAAAGATATCGTTGTATAACCTTGAACGTTGTACCACAACCGCAACCCGTAAATTAGATTTCGTGGCTGCCGAGAAATGCGCAATAGGAAAAGACATTTGACAAGAAGATCTTCTGCTGTCACGGCGACCTGAGTTCTGACCTCCAGTCTACAGAGCAGATCCGGTGCATCATGCGGCCCACGGACGTGCCCGACCAGTCTGCTCTGCGACCTGCTGTGGTCCGACCCCGACAAGGACACCACCGGCTGGGGCGACAAATGAATGACACGCTGGTGTGCTCTTTCCAGATCCTGAAGCCGGCCGACAAGCGCTACCTGGCGTACGGGCAGACCAACACCAAGCGTCCCGTCAGGCCGCCCAGGGGCGTCACCAACAAAGACAAAGAAGATTGGATATGGATATGGATCAGTTCCCCCGGCCCCCGTCCTCACCGCCGCCCAACTTCACATGACTCCTATCATTTGTATTAGCGTTTTGCAATATATCGTAAGGAATAAATACAGTTAGCATTTTTTTTTCTCTCAATTTAACATGTATGAAAACTTAGATCAAGCCGTATTTAGTTTTGATAATTTAACTGCATCTCTTTATATGGTCTATAAATAATGTGTAATGATAGCCTGTCCAAAAAAAATAAAAATAAAAATGTAATAGATGTAATATAGGAATAATGTAAGAATAGGAATTAAGATTTGTACAGCGCCCTTGAGGTGATTTTTCACAAAAACGGCGCTATAAAAATCATCCGATTATTATTATTATTATCTGATATCCTAGAAAGTAGTCAAATAATTTACGAAGTATTTTCAATTCCAGTAAGAATCTAAAGAGAAAAACGCAAGGAAAAAAACACCTCCATAAAAGAATGTTATCTGCATCAAAAACCTCATAAATTGCTTTTACGCATCCTTCAACTGTTTTCATGAAGTGCCTCTGAACAAGAAGGTGCCGGAGAGTCTAGTCTAGACATCTAGACCGTGGATGTAATGACATAGTTACAGGCGCAATTACAAAACCACTGCTCACAATATAAATTCGTGATCAAAGCTCGTGGTAGTACAAAGATATACTCGTATGAGAAAACGATTTAGTACATGAAGATAGATTGGCAGAATAATTATTAAAAACTGTCCAAAAACCAAAAACTAGATGCTTAAAAACAATTTCTGTGTGAATTTTTTTGATTAAAAAACCTTTGTAACTTTCTTTCGCTTATTTATTTCAGACCGGACCGGTTTCACCTTGCAACGGGCATCTTCAGACTGGTACAATTTGAACTAAATCTATGGTATACATCGCTGACGTCAGAATTGATAGACTTGCCCTAAGTACAACTTCGATGACTAGAGGCAAAGGTCACGTGACACCCATTTTGGCACCAGCTTAGGTCTCTGCCGTCCGCGTTTGTTTCGCGTGTTTTTGACTGCGGTAAGCAGATTACATTTATAAAAAGTGTCAAACTAAGAACTCTTACAATATATTCGGTTTTTGTAAACAAGCCGAACCTTCTTACTTAGTTGCTGTTTTCCTTAAATTGGCGGCCCGCCTAGCTCACCTCCCGCCCCTCTTATTTTGGTTTTTTCCCCTTGCGTGCAAGGGCATCTCTATATATTATTTCCTCTGTGGTATATATAGTATTGACGTTAGGAGAGAGCCCCATTTTCTCTTTCTAATATTGCACATTTATGACTGAGTAATATGTTTTATTGCTGACGGAACGGCTTTACAATATTATATTTGACTTTCAGGAAGACGGATTTACGTTTTTTTTAATATATAATGTCTATTGTATCAGCTTTATTTTAAACAGTTGGTTATTTCTGTTGTTTTCTGTTATCTTGTTTGCTAAGTAAGTTTTATAGCAGTTTTCATCCTGTAGTTACATGAACTACGGGTAACCACAGTGGGGCAGTGGGCAGTGCCCCACCTACCATTTAAATCTTCATACAAAATATTGAAACTTTGAAAAAAAAATATATATTTTCAGCTTCAACAACATCGTATTTTTGAATCTTAGAACTCTAGCTCACTCAAAAGTCACGATCCGCCACTGGGTAACATTGGGTAACCGGGTAAATTAACATGTGTCAATTTGTAAAATATGTTATTATGTTATAATGGGTACAGTGTACACATTAGGTTAATATGTACCTATTATTACGTAGGATTTTTAATAAAAAGATTGACAGTTTCAGAATTAGAAATAATTCAATGTCTGTATAAAAACGATTTAGGACATGGAGATAGGTAAAAGGATTGGTGCTTTAATTCAGGGGGTGCAATTATAAAACCACCACCAACAAGTCGATGCTCAAGGCTATCATTATTATAATTGTATGTGAAAGATGAAAGAAAGGGTGTGGAGAATATGTATTGGTGGAGGTTCTAGTGTGTACAAGTGATAGCCCAAGCTTAGACATTAAACTCCCCTGTTGCGCAGGGTACTAAAACATATGCCTGGTCTGATATATATTTTTTATCTTCAGTATTTACAAAGAGAGTGTCTGTGTATTTATTTTTCATACAAACTTACAGTTTTATTCACAGCTCGATAAAATTTTGCACACTTGACCTTCAAAATAAGATAAAGGTCACAGTCTACAAGAGGTATCGAAAAACCACGTCCACCCCACTTACCCACCCAGTGGCGTGCATTGCTCTATGACCAAAGGTAGGCTGTGTAGTTTTTCAAGTTGTAGTATGAATTTTGCAATGAATAAATGAAAACAGCCATTTTATTATCATATTCTACTGATTGCTGTGGTCAAATAAATAAATGAGAAAAGTTTTTGGAAAAAATACATTTTGATTGGATATTTGCCGTATAATAAAATAATTGTAATGGTACGTTTTTCTTGGGACAAGCACAGCTTTTCAGCCTTTATGGACTGCACGCCACTGATCCCACCCCTTAAAGCAGAAGTTTGGTACTTACTGATGAAATTTTGCATACTTGACGTTTAAAATAAGAGGAATAGGAAATTGGGTAGGGGTAGGGATAGGGGTAGTGGTGGGGGTAGTGGTGGGGGTAGTGGTGGGGGTAGTGGTGGGGGTAGGGGTAGGGGTAGGGGTAGTGGTGGGGGTAGGGGTAGTGGTGGGGGTAAGTGTAGGGGTAACACATCACAACCTCAAAACTTTACTCCAAACCATTCATAACCCCGAACAACGCCGGGTACTTCAGCTAGCACAATTTTTATTGACAAAAAGGAGAAGGTCGACTATTATTAGTGAATGAATGAGTAATAAATGGGAACTATGGCTTTTGGTTAATTATATTAATTAAAAGAAAAGTTTAAAAAAAATCGATACTCACTGATAGTCATCCTCTTCTTTTTTCTTGGGTTGATAATTTTTTACAAGTCTCCTGAAATAAAAATAAATAATGCAGTCAACACCCAATTTGTTATTGTAAAATGATGGGAAAGTGTTGTCTAAAAGTTTAAAACGGGCAAAGAATTACAATAAATGGACAAAAAATTGGCAAGTAAGAAGGCAACATTAGAAAAGGTTGTCCAAAAAAAATTGAATGAGTTGACAATAAAGAGGAAGCTGACCGGAAAACAAAACAAAATATAGTAAATTCAAAAAAGGGTTTGTTGGCAAAAAAAACCACAGGGTAAGTAGGCAAATAATCAGGCCAAGATAAACAGTGCAAGATTATTATTTGAAAAAGAAGAGTAGAGTTTGTGATTAGACAATTTAGTCATGTTTGGTGACCAGATCTGATTAGCCAGATACTTCCCCACCTTCTTCTCCCCCGTCTCTTCCGCCTCCTCACAACATTCCCCAATTGGGGATGCCATAGTATCACTGGCTCCATACGGTTGGGAGCAGCTGGGACTCTGGTGTGGTAATCACATTATTAAAAAAAAAAAAAACTAAATTATATTTTAAACTTGCCCTACCAGAATGACATTTCCAGTAAATGAAGGGTAAGTGGAAAAATGAAAGGGAAGGGAAAGTGAGGGGGGAGTAAACAGGACGTGAAGGAGAAGTGAAGGGGAAGTGAAAGGAAAGGGAAAGGAAAGGGAAAGTGAAGAGGAACGTGAGGAGAGAGTTAAGGGGAGGGGACGGGAAGGGGAAGTAAAAGTAAAGAGGGTGTGAAATTGAAGGGAAAGTAAAGGGGAAGTGAAATTGAAGGGAGAGTAAAGGGGAAGTGAAAGGGAAGTGAAGGGTAAGTGAAGGGAAAAAAGGGAAAGTGAAGAGGAAGTGAAGGGGACGTGAGCGGGGAGTTAAGGAAAGGGGACGGGAAGGGGAAATGAAATTAAAGGGAAAGTAAAGGGGAAGTGAAAGGGAAATGAAGGGTAAGTGAAGGGAAAGAAAGGAAAAATGAAGAGGAAGTGAAGGGGACGTGAAGGGGGAGTAAAGGGGAATGAAAGGGAAAGTGAAATTGAAGAGAAAGTAGAAGTGAAGAGAAATTTCTCACCTCAATTTTCCAGCGTACTCCGTCTCGATAACACAGCGGTCCTTAATGAAGTGGCTGTATTTCTCGAGGAAGTCGATGCCCTTCTGTGTGTGCAGGGACAGGTTCTCGTACTGGTCCTGCAAGCAGACAAAAGGGTACATCAGTCAGATGCAAAACTGCATGCATATTCATATGTCATATTCTCAGAAATATCAGTCAATATCTTATTACAGACAAACAAAATATTTACATAAATTTCAAGCGTTGCTGTAAATATGATATATATTTTTGCGTAAAAGCCACTTCGCTTATAGCCGACAGAATCTTTCTGATAAAACTCTTGAAACAGTCGGGTCAAACAAACAAAGCGTCTGGGTCTCACCCGGGCCTCGGGAGTTCAATTCCTCGACTGGCTAAGTCCTCCATTAGGACACAAGCAACATCTTCCGCTTACTGTGATGGTAGTAGGAGATTTTCAGATATTGTCAGGTTATTCGTAACCAGGGAATATGTGTCTTTCTTTAAAAAAAAAACCCAAGTACCACTATGAATCTAATAACAAATATAGGTAACTACTATGTAAATACATGTCATTGGTTTGTCATGGAAACATTATTTGATTAAAATAAAATAAATGATTAGATATTATGATTGATATAAGAATGTGTCGGTTGACGAGTGCAATCAGCCGCCATCTCTATATAGATTACAGAAGCTGTAACTGACAGCATCCTACAGTTCCTGCATTAGACGCTATGAGATGTGACTAATGCACATGTCTGAGAGGTCGGCAGATTTGCCGTGTCCTGTATCGTAATATATAATAACTGATAGTTTGTGAGGTCACATAAAAATGCTCAGTTTGTAACTTGTCTTGTCGAAGGGATTATTTAACTACTGAAAGCATCGACCTGGGTGGATCTTGAAAATGACGCTCGAACCTAAATTAATTGGTTGCCGAAAACATTCATCAACAAAAAAGTACATTATCTCGTAGTCAAAAGATTTATCGAGATCATTTTTCAAGGCTACATATTATGTTCGTTTTTGTTAATTTAATACATTTTTTTCTTTCTGCATTATGCACAAAATCATGTAAAACGTTCAAAATATGAAAAATCCGACAGTAATTAATAAAATAAAATGAATAACACCAGGTACTTTATTATTGACAATTTAATAAGCTATATGAGTACTTAAAAATGTACGTCATAGAACGATTCGATCGAGCGTTTTAAAAAACTAACAAGTGATAAATTGCAAAATTTCTCCTAGCCGTTGCACGAGTATGGCGATGTGTGGGTTCGTGACGTGTGAATATATTCAAGTTACAACAGTAGTTTTATCAAAAACTTCACGATCAACAATGGCATTGCGTACGGCGCGGTATAGTTGCGTTCGTTTCAACTTCAAACTTATGACGTGTGCCTTTCTGGCTTCCCATGACATGACCAAATTACATAATGCGATTTGGGATTAACTTTGCGCTCTGTGTTATTTCGGAGCGAAGGGTGCTAGTCATACTTTCACTTAATTCCATTGATAAAATCCTAAAAACAGCCAAAGGGCAACTAAGTACAAATTCGCGGCATTATCCAAGACTTATTATTTCATAATTTCCTATCGGCAGTTGTGAAGTCAGCCCATCAAACTGCACTCGTACCATTCGGGATATTTCCCATTCTCTGATTACCTTCAAAATGACGCATTCCGGATGCGTGTTTCGATTGCATTACCAGTAGGTACTTGATAGGCAAGCGATAAGAACATTTCCGCAAAACAAAGTATTGTACTGACATTGCAAAGTAAATATAATGTCAATAAAATAAAATCAAAGCGTCAGCTTAACGGCCCTCCAAAGTTTCAACCCAATTCTTGTATAAGTATTATGAAAGAACTAAGACTTAATCGGAGACCTATCTAATATATGGTAAGCTGGAAATCAGCAATTTGGGAGGCGGGTATAGGTACCGCCGTTACGGGAACCATTCATTGGATAACAAACACCTCTGCCATAGGTCACCCCAAGTGGTTCACTACGGAAGATGACTTAGCAGGGGTATCTGAGTTCATGGGGCGAGTTTTTTCCAGATCTTGGCGGCGGATGCATCTGCCCGCCGGGTCGGATCGGGAGAGGCCGATTGAGGGAGACCCCTTGACCCCTCCAGCCGTACTCTCGACCTATCGCCTTGCACCGCAGTGGGATGAACGGATTAGTACGTTCGTCACTCCTGGATACACTGACCTCCAGATTTCCTTTCTGCCCCTCATATCTTTTTCCTTCCCAGAACTTCCTCTCCTTCTTTTCCTTAGTGTGGAGTTAATGAAAAAAAAATTATGGAAAATTAAGCTCTGCTAACTTAACATTAATACATTTTTGTATAGTCTTCTGTTTTAATTAAATATAATTCATACTACATTAATTCTTAACATTTCCCGGCTATTCCGAAGAGCCGACTAAAATGTGAATGAGAAACAAGCGCCCTTACGACTCTGGATCTTAAACGAATTTAATTGTCTCTTTTCTTCGATAAATACTTTTATTCGATTCCGCCAGAAAATCCGTTATCTTTTAAATTCAGTAGCACTCCAATCCGCTAGAAATGACGGGCAATCCGTCACTTTGGCAGCACTGCTTCTAGCTACAGGAGCATTGCTCAAGGCCGTGGAGATGGTGTCGCATCGTATGAAGTATCGAAAATCATAGAGAAGGCCGGGGTAAATACTTGTATCGGTACAAACTGTAAAGCGACCTTGGTGTGATTTTAATGACTAAACGGCGCTATAAAAAAGTTAACCGTTTATTATTAAACCCCTAATGATTCCCTTCTACGAAAACACGTTACAACATCGATTCGATTACAAGTAGGTCAAATTGAAGTAGAACAGATAAATTAAAAACCGCGGCAGAAACACAATATTGTCAACATCAGACCAGAGCAATTTATCATACTAAAGGTCGAGCAATTGCCACAATGTGTACATACTCGTATATGTAGTGGCCTAGGGATAGGTGGAAGGTAGTCCAACCTTGACTCCAACGAGTCTTCCGATCAAGCGACCCAGCGAGAGTACGACAGCACATTAATCACAAGTCAGTGACGTGCAGTTAGTGATGTGCACCCGGGAATATTCCCCCAACCTAATAAGCGGGGAATAATTTTTTTTATCGTCATTAATAAAGTTATTCAAAATGGGGTCATTTATTTTGATGATTGTAAAATTTATTTTATGATAACTCTGTTATGAGCTTTCAAAGCGAACTCGGGTAAAACCTATACAATCGTATCTCATGACGTCACATTAGACACGATTCGGTACAATTCATAATTCGAATGTCAGTGCTGCAGTACTGCCGCGCCAGTCATTTTAAAAACCGTGACATCACACGTTTATCAACATTTTCAGTACAATTCGGTATTTTCCAAAAATTCTGAAAGTTCTGTCCTCAGCATGCTCTAAATGTAATGATAATTTTTAATAGAGCGTATGACGGTATATTTCATACAATTGATATAGCAGCCTTGACGTACGATTTATTGCACTAATTAAATAATAAGGTATAGTCATTGATAGTGATTTTTTCATTAACCGCCCACCCATACGAACGTACGTGATACGGCCGCTATATTATCGCCCGAACGCAATAAACAGTATCCCGTACGTTCAGGTACAAAAAAACTATACCGAAACCCACAAAACATTTGTATACGTCAAGTTTGTTCCTGCGTTATCTCGTTTAGTATTTCGAGGTCAGCCGAAGCTAACGGATGTGTTCGGGTATTTTCGTCTCTCCCATACAAGTTACGTCAATAGTGAGTGGTATTGTTATTGGGAAATCTGATGAAAAAAAAACCGATGTTTTTTTACCTACTTATTGAATAATAACCCAAAGGATGGGCGGTTAATAACAGCAGTAAAGTTCAACTAATGAAAGCGTTATTGCATTATTTTGTGTGCTTGATTGAAGATGAATTGGCTGGTTTAAACATTTTTTTTACAAATTAGTAATGTGTTTTTTACCATTTCAATGAAAATTCTATGTTTGGGGGAATATTCCCGAGAATTTATCCATCACCACGTGTAGTCAGTCCCAGAGGCTGAAAATTAAGACGAAAAAATATATGCAAAGTAAAAAAAAAAAAAAATTCTGAAGAAATATGATAAATGTCAGCTGAAAAGAGCTTCATAGATCGTCGAAAATAATTATATTCGTAAAAGACACACGACTAACCCAATTTGTACAATAATGTCGCATTAAAATACCCAACTCCATATTAGGAACAGTCGTGTGACTAGAATCGTAATGCAACAAACAGGGTTGGCGGTGTAAGTGGACAAAGTTAGATTAATAATGGCTAGAGACCTGAAAATATCGCGTTTGCGATAACGGGATTTTTTTACGCAAAATTCATCATTTTTACGCGAAAAACGTTTAAATAATCTCAACTTTCGGGTAAATAACGGCGAATGTATTTTTCATGCGTAACTCGGGTATTTTAAACAAGAAAGTAATATTGTACGTACTAAATATTTTTTGGTTTATCGTTTTGACAAGCTCGAATAGCCATAAAATAGAACGCAGCGAACTTCATGTCGAAAACTCTGCGTACTTTTATTCTTTTTTAAATTACCAAAAAAACCAAAAATTAAATATACACCGCTTTTGTTGAAAAATACCAAAATGGGAACATAATACCACAAAATTGATAACAGTCCAATAACAGTCTCTGGAGTTTTCGGAGTGGATATTATTCCCTTAAAATCGGGTTATTTTAATTTTTAAATAACGTGAATTTCCCCAAAATAATGTAAATTATGAGAAAAATTTCACCGAAAAACATTACCACATTTCCCAAAAAATAACGCTTAATTTTCAGGTTGAATGGCGGGTAATCTGGAAAGCTCGAATCAGGGCATTGCCAACTGTCGATCTTGTTTATTTCTATGCAGTGACGAAAGTTTATTCAAATTCTCACAGCAAGTGGAATGTTAATAATATCGCCGGCAGACCGACAAGCGTGTGACGTAACGGTTCATAAAATGTTATCCGTTACTAACATTCGAATTATACTGAATTGTGACTCGAGATGTCACGGGTATACATCGTCATTTTTGGAGATATCGAAAAACTAATTTTACTCTCATTATTAATACGTTTAAATATAATAATGCATTTACGTAACAAATAATTGATAGACAACCTCCTTGACCAGTCTGTCTTGTGACAACCCTGCCAAAAATAGCATCAGATGCAAATCACGTACGATCCGCAGCACAAGCGACAAGCTAATGTCTTTCAGCATCGGCAAAGGTGACACATTCAACACGCTCTGGCAGTCATAAGGTCCCATTTGCATTAATGACGAAAAACGGAATTAAATACAAAAATATGATAACGGACATCAATTTGAAACGGTACAAAGAAGAATAATAATAATAAACTCGAGTTGAATGCAAAACTGTAAATGTGTGGATGGTAGATTCTTCTTCTACTGTCTTGTTGAATGCCAACTGTTGTCGATAGTTTGTGTGCAGATGGTTGGTAGGTAAGGTTTTAAGGTCAAGCAACTAATGAAGATGCGTGTTACCAGTGGCGTGCACAGGGTTTTAAATCAGAGTAGGCAGGAGGAAAAACAGTGGATTAATTGATATTTGAATGGCTAAGCTGCTGGTTTTAGCCGATGTTTGTTGAGATTACCTGCCACATCAAATATTAAAATAACCACTTCATTTATGCATATTAAAATCCAATTAATGGATACATAAAGTTATAAAAAAATTTGCAGCACAAAATTATACCGCATAAAAGTCCAACAAAATATTTTATTTTATTTATTCATTTCTATTTATTTACAGACGCTTTTTTATAATATAAGCAATTATTATATAGAATGATGTGTATGTACTGTAAATCATTCATATATAATAGCGTATCATGAAGGCCTCACTATAATAACCTGTACTGGGGGGCTCACGTATTTATGTTAAAGTAATATTGTGAAATGGTTTTACAATTATGTTTGAGAATAATAAAAATATTGTAAAAGACAAAAATACAAATTAATTATTTATATTTAATGTAAATGTTGTTATGTTTGATTTGGTGTTACTTAGTTACGGAAAAAATCTGTTCCTTTTGATTTTATCCAGATCGAGATATTAGTTTTATTAAATGTGTTGGTGTATTCCCTCTTGTTTGTTTTAAAGATGTAGTAGGCATGTGATTATATAGTTTAATTGCATAGTAATAACAATTTAATTACAATATGATAATTATTTCGTTAGTAAAGTTGTACTAATTAATAGAGGTACCAACAGATGACAATGGTTGTTACATTTGTAAATTGTACCGATAGGCACGGCCTTTTGCGACACTAACACAAACGAGACTTCTCTTGAATGCGCATTGCTCCACATGTACATTTTTCTTGTATGGAATACCGTCAATATTTGAATATGATATTTTGCATACTTAGTTCCAGCTTTTGACACATTATAATAGGGCGATTCAGCACGATGAGCACGAGGTTAGTAGCTGGAAATTCGCGCATATCTTTGAAAGTGTAGATTGATTTCTTGCAATATTTTTATAAATTTTCTTTTTTTTTGCACGTCTCTGTGCGTATATTGTGGTTTTGCTAGTATTGGGTTTGGTATGACTCATACGGTTTGAGAGAGTACCTACGTACAGTCAAACTCAGTTATAATGAACACGCTTATTATGAAATCACGGTTGTAACGAACATAAAGCGGCTAAATGGTGGTGATCTCATAATCGAAACGTTACTTGAAATGGCTTTAGCCGTGTTTGGTGACCAGATCTAAATAGTCAGGTACTTCCGAACCTTCCTCCTTCTATCTCCTTCCCTCCCTCACCCCCTTTAGCATCGCAACATACAATTGGGGATGCCATAATCCCACTGGATCCAGAAACGCGGCATATCTAAAAATGACATATGTAAGATTACAACTAGATTTTGTCTAAGTCATTTGGAATCCCCAATCAAATCTCAAACCTATATTGATTGCATCAAGAACATTACAAAACATCTGTCATATCGCTTTAGTAAGCATCAATGTAATTCTATTGCTCTATATAAACGTAGAAAAATCAATTATGCGTTCTCATACAAAATTATGAACTGTTTTGTTGATTCATCTTATCTGTTAAGGCGATGCAACGGGAAGTAATGCAAAATAATGTGTTTTCGGTTTGAGAATTTGATGGCCTAGAAATATCATAGATGATTCAATTAAATACTGCAAATAGAACACACCTCGGCCTTTAGTTTAACCGGGCATTTTTTGGTGTGTCTTTTTACAAGCCTAGAAAAAAATAAAGTATCAGACGCTAAAAAAATGTTTAAAGCGCAAAATCTCCTACTTACGAACCCCTTTTCCGATATTGTCGTATTGTTCATTGTGGTAAATTAAGTTTTTTGGAATATGACCGTAAAACATTTTAATAATTACCATATGTCTGAGCTTTACAGAATAGAATAAAACACGCATTTTGGAAATGGTTTATTTTCCGTAAATCGAAACATCTGACCGATGTTAAACGGGACTTTCAACCACCTCGTCACCTGCACAAGGAGCGCGTGATTTCGTTGGAATTTTAGCCGGTGGATCGCCTTAATTCATCCATTATGACACTACCATTAATTATGTTTTATATTTATTATACCTTATGGTGTTATTAAAAATGTTATATGCTTTTTCTCTTTCTGCATCTTATATTATGCTTTATGTTCTATTTCCCTCATTTCTAGTATTTCTACCAAGTGATGACTGATTAAATAAATTACAAAAAAAAAAAACAATGCATCCGGTCAACATTTTTAACTGGATTAATTGACACTTACTTTCCAGTGATAATTTTATAAAAATGATCAAGTAATACTCTGTAAATGTTCCAAAACAATAAATAAATTAGTAGTAAGTTATAGGTAATAAAAATGTTCAGACAATGCAACAAAAATCAACAAGCCGGTCGCGTAGCAATAAGTTCTCTGAACAAAACAATTTCCGATTAAAGGTCTATTCACATTTTACTACCACCGTGCACAGCAGAACGGGCATAGCACAGACGCGAGTACTCACATTACACCTCGTAACACAGCACAGGCACAGCACAGACGCGAGTACAGCTATCAACTGGATTTTATAATCCTATTCCCATATTTAAAAATAATTTATAATCTAAATTCCCTGACCAATTCAATCCTTTTATCGTTATCCATCTTCTCGGTTTTAGCAACATCTGCGTCTAATGACGCCAACTAACGAAGATGGAGGTGCTAACGGTATGTGTTCATACTAACTGCGCCACAAGCGGCCATCAGCACGTCAAATAGCCGACAATCTCGGCCGGTGCTGGCCCGATACGATATGTTTACGTACGCTGTAATATGAATGTGTTCATAGCTAATATAAGCAAGTGGTGTTGTCATGCCTGTACTGTACTATTCTGCGCTACACGGTGCGGGGAGACGTGATTTTGATTTTCATATGATTGGTATACAGAGTTCCTAAACTAAAAGTTTTCTGACTAGCATAATTAAACATGATTATCTAATGAATGATTCATTACTTTTGAATTCCAGTAGATGTGAATAGACCTGTAAACGGATGACGGCAGAACAGCTCGCAGCGGGCAGCTAGCTACTCAATATCTTACGGTAAGCAAAAAGGAGAAACAGCCTCCGCAAAATCTGGCCGACTGTCGAACACTGCCTTATTTGGAAATTGCATTTATTAAAGGATTGGATGTACAAGGTGTACCAAAAGAGCTGAAAAAATAGTTTTTTTTAAATCTTCGGTGCTGTAAAATCACCCGACAAAAGGTACAAAATCACATCATTAAGAAAATCGTACCAAATTTTTCAAACAGGCCTAACGAAAGTGCATTTTAACATGGTGCCTTCAGACTGGTCTTGACATTTTGGGACTTGTCCCTGTTGGCCCGGCAAACCAGTTTGCCGGCTGTTCGCGAAAACGAGTTAAGTACATAAATCCATACAATATTATATATTCAAAATACATTGCATTATGAACCATGTGTATATTGTGTATGGATTGGGATTATACGGTGGATGTAAGAGTCCGTGTAACGCCGACCACCCGATACCCCCTGTTTTGACGAAATTATAATACATGGCTGCGTCGTTTTTTTTTTTGTATCTATCAAACTTACAATGCACCAGGCAACTAACTTCATATTGGTGTTCTCGTTTGTTGCGTCTGTTTGCATCGTTTTTTTTTATTAAGGTACACTCACTTAAGCGAACGTAAATTAATTAGTAATTATTATTAATACGTACTGTACTTTATTAGACTTTACGATTGATTGTACGTCTGAATATTTAATGATTCACTTGATAAAGAGTAGTCCGATAACCCCGACCACTTTGGTTCTGTATAACGCCGACCACTTGTGTCAAGTAAATTCTCCGTCGAATTTTAAAATGAAAAAAAAGATGCTGATAAATAGTTTCTCGGTGACTTTGTGAAAAGAAAGGGTAAATTGGCTTTTAGGGCACCCAAAACACCTAGTTTGGTGAAAACTACAAACTTTAACAAAATTTTCAATTGTTATAATACATATAATCCGTAATTTGCCGTGAAACATTTAATACAGTGCGTAAATTGCACTCAATGGGAACATAAATCATGTTCTGATATTCCAGAGTATTCAGAAAATGATCAAGTGATCACTTAAGAGGAACGGCTGCGCGGTCTCTTTCATACAAAATTTAATTTTGGGTTTGAGGCCAAAATACTCACCTAAACCTAATGATCTTTATTTTCATCAAAAATTATAGTATATATTCTAGTACGGATTAGAAGTAATTTATTTATTTTTGTTTAATATAGGCCATTAAAGGAATTGATTTTTCGCGATTTTAGAAGTACCCTTAACAATTATTTGGGGGCTAATGGTGATTTAAAAAAAAAGTTTTACCCCGACTGCTTTGAAAATATAATGAAATATAAAATTAAATTTAAAAAAAAAATTAATAGAAGCATTATGGTGGACTTTAAATTAAATTAAAAACGACCAATTTACATTGGAACACAAATTTGCCGTACATAATTTGAAATATCTACCCGAAAAAACGTTTTTTTTGTTTTTTTAATGTTTCATTTGTGTGTTTTTATTTATTTAATCACATTTATATAGCAATAATGATAATTAAAAAAAAAATACAGTACACCCGCAAATAATTTTCTAAATGCCTCTAAAATTACGAATTTTTTTTTCATGACATACTCGTCGTATATTTCATAATTTAGAACAAATTAAATAAAATACTTCTCATCCGTACTTGATATTTACTAAAAATTTAATAAAAAAAAATATATATATATACATATATCATTTAGTTCGGATGGGTATTTTGGTCTCAATTCCAAAATTAAGTTATGTATGAAACAGGCACCGCAGTCGTTCCTCATTTATTTAGACAAAACCGTGGTGGTCGGCGCTAAATGCCTCATTTCGGAAACTATCCTTTTTAGATATGTTTCTTTACGTTATTATTTTACGTGAAAGTTTTTGTTAATTGTTTGGTATATTGCCCATCCCACTAGGAGTATGCCAGTGTTGGGGTGACAATTTACAATAAAGGTTTTTCGGCAAAATTAAAATAAAGAAATAGAAAAAAAGTACATGATGATTTTAAAAAATAGTGCATAAATAGTATCCACAGGATAAGAAATAAATTAAAGTTGGCATTAAAGATGAGTAACGATTTTGTGTTTAAAGGTTGGAACATCAAAGGATTTTTTATGAGTTTGCCTTGGGGTTCTGGTAATTGTCCTTACTTCAAACATATGTGCCCTTGAGGTGATTTTTCACAAAAACGGCGCTGTACAAATCATCCAATTATTATTATTATTATGGACATTGTTATATTGGTGCAATAGAATATATTTATAGTATGAGAATATATTATAAGATGATAACATCTAGCTCCTTAAAAAAAATTCAGTACTCGTCCTTACTTTAAGGATAACTATCAGTATTCATTTCTGAATATTTATTACTTATTGTAAAAAAAATATGGCTTTTTTATGTATAAATGCATTCTGTTAAAAATAAAGTAACTTTTTTTAAATATCCACATGGGATTATTTTTATTAATTAAAAACCTTAGGTGGTTGGCACTACACGGAATCCCCCTATTACTAGGATCTTTAATACTGTGGGCGAAACGTTGTGCGAGCTAAGTGCTTGTTTTGCAGTGAAACATAATGTGCTAGAATGGCTATTTCCGTACCAAAAATGACATAATAAGATCGCCGGGAATGGAATTTAAACCATAGAGCAAATAATACAACTTCTTCTTCGTCGTATGGTGGAGGGGAGTTCGTGGAGGTCATAGTGGGATGCTGAAGTTATTCAGTCGGTCGACGGCTTCGAGAGTCACTTGGATCAGCACAGATCTACCATAGGGAAACTGATGAAGGGGACATTCTTCTACGATGTGTTCTGTTGTTTGAATATGTCCACTTTCGAAAGTTGGGAATCATTTAGACCCCATCTATGCATCGTGTACGTACAACGGGAGTGACTGCACCGGATGCGGTTTAATGAAGTCCACGTCTTCCGAGGGAGAGAGAACCCTGGCTATTCAATAGTAGAGTCTATATCAAGGTGTTTGTTTTTCACGTCCGAGGTCTTCCACTGAGTTCGCCGCGAAATAACACATACACATAGAGTTGCCCTAATATGCAAGGGAGAGAAACCAAAGTAAGGAGGGCGGGGGAGAGCTAGGCGTGCAGCCAATTTAAGTAAAACAGCAAATAAGTAAAAAGGTTCGGCTTGTTTACAAAAACGAATATTTTGTTTAGTTTGGCTCTTTAATTGATGTTTTATAATTTGCTTACCAGTCAAAATCACTCAAAACAAACGTGGACGGCAGTGAACTAGGCTGGTGCCAAAATGGGAGTCGCGTGACCTTTCCTTCAGCTGTCGAAATGGTACGCTAAGGCAAGTCTATTCATTTTGACGTCAGTACATTACTAAATTTTTGATAATGTAAATAAAATAAAAACGTAGGTCTAAAAATATCTAAGGTTTCCAGTGAATAAAATTCTGAAACTGTAATCCTTTGGCACACACTCCTTGCTTCATTGACATTCATACATCGTTTCATATATACTCACACGGTCATACATGGTTCAATCACACATACGCCTCAGGAATTTAATTTCTACAGCATTCTGTCTGCTTTCATCCTTTTCTGCCAGTTCCAGGACTCACTGCCATACATAACTACTAGCTACGTTTCTTTGGACATTTTTTGGTAGCGCCAACCGCGTTCAGTCCTCCATTATTGGAGTTTCCTGCATGCACCCTTCTTTCAATATCCCTGTCAGCCTTTCCACCTCTCGTAAACATACTTTCCAAATACACAAACTCGTCGACCTGCTCCCCATGTATTCATCATTCGCAACTACTACGAGTATACTAGACACTATTTTCGTACTGTCTCTTTATGACTTTATACTTATTTACATTCATCATTAACTGATTCTTCGTTCATCCTAGACACGAGAGACTATAGATCTTGCATACTGTTAGCAATCAGCACCGCATCATCGGCATCCCCTGAACTACTTTAAAGAATTCAATTAAGAGTTCCCATCAGACAAACTAGACAAAACAACACATTAAGACCCTCAATGCAACCCTAACTCAAAATAAAACACGTTTATTCGCCGCGCTTCACACATTATTAACGCTGCATATAGTGAGTTCGGCTTATTAACTCAGCCCCTAGCAATTTCAAACCTAAAATCAATAAATAACATTAACACAATACATATTACTCTACACAGACTAGATCCATTCCCTCCCCCTCCCTCCAACCATCAAACTTGTAACTTTTTTGTAATTGAATAGCAAAGACATTTGAACGAAAACCTAGTTCACTTTTAATAAATTTATTTATATATTTTTTTATATGAATACCGCACCAGTCCCAACTGCTCCCAACCGTCTGGAGCCAGTGAGACTATGGTATCCCCAATTGGAGAATGTTGTGGGGCTGAAGGTATTGAGGAGGGGAAGGAGAAGGGGAAGAGGAAGGTGGGGAAATACGTGGCTATTCAAATCTGGTCATCAAACACGGCTAAAAGCCATTTCAAGCAACGTTCCAATTCTGAATGGTGGTCTTTCACCAGGGCGGTACTGAGAGTATCATCCATTCTGGAGAGTGATATTTACCATACTTAACTGTTGGTTTTCCAAATAAAAAATACTTTCAGATTACTCATTTTTCTTTAAAGTACCTAAAAAAAACTAATTTCTCTAGTGAATGTTATTTCATTGGTTCGCCTCTTAACGAAAAACCCAATTTCGTATAATAAATCGTACATCCAGACAAGCAACCACACCACACTATACGTCGCATGCTGAGAGTGGTGACATTTTGGGAAAAAATAATGAAGATACAACATAAATCCTCAATCAACAAACACCCTACTAATGATGGGTATAATTTTTCACTGTCCAGATTGTCGAGACTTATTAACTCAAGCCAGGGCATTGAAATTTGTGGTAGCAGTCTAAATATTTTTATCAGTTTTTACGAAAATAAATTAATTAGTTTCAATACATATTTTTTCCATTTAGTTAATAAGATTTAAAGTTTAGAGTTAAAAGACAATTTGAAATGTTTTTATTAGTCCTCCTAAGTAGGGGTTCTGTGCTGAGGCTGACTAGGTTTTAGTTAAAAACTTATTGTTTTTAAGCTCCCACCAAGTTCTTTTCAAGATGCTCGATAACTCATCTTCTTTGATTTCTTCGAGTCTGATATGATTTTTTGAAAACATTCGCTTTTTCTGTTTTTTTTTTACGGCTGGTGAAAGAGATATTTATAATAATTCCTTTATCTAAAAGCAGTTTTAAATTTAGTAATACATTGTCTAACACTCTACCAAAACCTTGTTCAGGCATTGACTTGAATGTTCTATCAAATGTATTTTTCTCATTGCTTCATTCATGTATTGTATTTGTGCTGTTAGAGACTATATAAGCGGAATCTGTTGGGAGAGATCTTATAGATTTTAATTGAAAAAATACGGTAGACTTTACCCTATTGTCAAGTTGTCGATGTTGATCAAGATGCTTTTTTTAATCAATAGTCGTTAGCCACCTTATCGCGACTTACTTTCTTTCGAAACTCCGTTTGCCTAAGTTTAGATCTGTAGCAGCCTGTGCAAGATGATTCGCCAAATTTTAGTTTCAATGTTTTTTTTTGCGTAGAGAAGTTTATCTAGGGAACGAACATGCTCGCAATACTAACGATGTTATAAATTATTTTTTTACAGTTGCTCCACACAGGAGAACCTCGGGGATGTTGTGAGAAGGGTCTTTTGAAGGAGAGGGCGTCAGATCATTTCATAGCCGAGCTGTTGAACACAATAACAAGTCATAGAAGCGACCCGTTCTCATGTGGCAAATGTCAACCATGTTGGACGCGCGTCTGGCGTGTCTCCCGACTGTGCAGCGGTGCCGAAGGGATCAATGATGCTAGTTCCTCAGGGCATCTTCCATTGAAATACTGGTAGAACAAGGACAGCATTCCCACCTGACGTCCGTGCTCCAAAGATTGTTAAGATATGCGAATCTATCGAAAGGACCGCCCATTTCTGCACAGAGTCAGAGGTTTTTTCAGATATTTTCAGCACTTGCGATTTGTACAGGGACAGCAGTTGTGTACTATTAAAGTATCTGAAGGCTCTGCACAGTATGTCCAGCTTCTAAGAGGCTAACTTTACTCTGGGTTCAATGGAGCCTTCGTGCCTGAGTTGGCCACTTAGGGAAGATTGCTTCCGTTAAAGAAGATTGTAGTCGATTGCAACTATCAAATGCAGTTGTAGTGTTCGCTCATGTCGACTAATAAAAAATATGGTTGATTAATGACATTGATGGCATCGGTGTTGGCTTGCCATGTAGCTGGAAAGGGACGCTTAGATGGTTTGGGAATGTAGAGCGAATGAACGAAGACAGAAGTATAAGAAGTTAGTGGAAGAAGTCGGGGACGCCCTAGGAAGACATGATACGACCAAGTAAATCAAATACTTAAATTGGGCCATGTCAGAAGCCAGAAAAACAGAAGAGAATATATGAGACGATGAATGTGAATGAAGCAAGAAGTGTGTGCCAAGATCGAGTTGTTTAGCGGTCCATCCTCTCTGCCTACCCCTGCGGAGAAACGGCGTGATGGTTCGTTAGTTAATGTTGGCTGATAGGTCCCGGCTGGTGACTACCAAGTCCCACTTTGGCAGAGCGGCGTGGGCGACGGATGCTGCGGCGGAGGCTTATCGCTAGGAAGTGTTGATAGCACGATGCAGTGCACAGTACACAGTACGCAGTACACTGCACTGCATCACTCAAATGTCGGTGTGGCCAAATACTACAAACAGTTTGATCATGGTCTCAAAAACAAAGGCGCTGTAAAAATTGTCCGATAATAATAAAATAATTAATAGATTAAGACAAAAAAAAAAGACAACGCAATCACAATATAACTGTTACTAAAAAGAAAATCAGCACTGAACTGAGTGACTAAGCAAAAAGAAAAGATCGCAGAGCAATATGAATTTATGAGTCATAGAAAAATATTTTTTAAAACACTTTTGTTTGCAAATTCTGACATAGTTTTAGCGCTTACAAAACGGCGATAGAATATAGAGTCGGCGGACACACAACGAGAAACTACCACGTGACTAATGACACGAGAGAGTAGGGGATTTTGCAATTCGAGCTGATCGTATAGCTTCTCTATTGTTCTCCATATTGAGAGGTAACACAAAACTAATTACACGGTGTACGGAAACTGATGGTTTAAGGGAGTACAGTCGTTAGAAGGGGTTTGGAATTGTGAGCAAATGAATAATAAATGATATCTTTGATAAATTAGAAAACACAATTGGTTTTGAATATTTATGAGGGTTTAATAATTTAATAATTTTCATTAGCACTAAAATTCAATTCCTCTTATTCTACAAGGCGTCCAGGGGTCTGATTCCGGTTCATTTTAAGGATAAGGAATTGTCGTTATCTTTAGACATAGCGATGCAGTGGGAAGTAGTGCAAAATAATGTGTTTTTGGTTTTAAAATTAGATGGCCTGGAAATATCGTAGATGTTTTATAATTAAATAGTCCAATTAGAACACACCTTGGCCTTTCGTTTAACTGGGCATTATTTTGGACTCATTCCTGACATAGATGCTATATATAATCATAGATTTAGTTTTAATTGTACCAGTTCGTAGATGCCCGTGATAGGGTGAAACCGGTCCGCTAGAAAATAAACAAATAGAAGATAGTTACAAAGGTTTTTTTAATTTAAAAAAATATCATATGAATGTACAAACTATCATTTTATGTTAAATACAGTATAAAATTGTTTATTATTTAGTACGCATTGGCATTGGTGTATACATAGGTGTACACCTGTAGATATAACATAGGTATGCCTCGTGCTACGGTGGCGTCACGGGGAAGGCCGCAATGACTCGAAGCAATAATAATAATATTTGAAGACTCGACGTCATGACCCCTCGAGCTTTGTGTGTGCTAGTGCCATCAGACTTCATTCGCACAACGGGTCATATTTTCAGAAGGAGTGAACCACTGACGTCAGAGTGAATAGACCTGTCATATAGCCAAATTTGCGTACCATTTTGACGGCTGGAAGCAAACTACAATTTGGCACCGGGCGGGTTTACGCTTTTCTCGAATATATTATGTGCATTGACAGGCGGCGAGTTATATTCGATTTTTTTTTTAAATTATAGTTTCCTGTACATTCAAACTTTGTAAAAATTGAAGTGGTAAAGAGAATAATCAAAACTATCGTGTTAAATTCCACAGGTCAGCGTTATTTTATTGTATCTTAAATTTATTCAATACATATAAACAGTGTTTAGTCACACAAAATCACTGCTCTCCAAGTTTCTTTCACGTTGTTTTCACTGCAGTAAGCAAATCATAAAACATCTATAAAGGGGTCAAACTAAATACTCCAACAAAATATTCCCTTTTTGTAAACAAGCCGAACCCTTTTACTTATTTGGTGTTTTACTTAAGCTGGCGGTTTGGGTTAGTTTGGAATCTGTTAGCAGAGCTACAGAAAAAAATAGTAAAAAGGACGAGCTGATCATTAGCAGTTTTGCTTATCGAAGAGTAAATACTAATACGTTGCAGTGCAATGCAAGTTGCCTGCAGCCTGTCGGGACGTACTTATTCACAAATCAAAGCTCGCCTGTCCTAATTTTGGTTTCTACCCTTGCGTGTTAGGGCAACTTTATGTATTATTTACTCTGTGATTTGAATACATTTTTAGCTCGCAACATAATTTCCATTATGAGCTAAGAAGCTGTCGACTATCCATTTAACTATCAACATTCAAAACCATTCGCCATATCGTTTTTCCCAAATTTATCAAAAAATCGATGGGAAAATATTTAATAATAGAGTTGAAATGTTGAGCGAGAACGTAGGCGTCGTTTAATCAAAAATATAGTAAACTGGCTGAAGTACCCGTCGTAGCCCGGGGTTATGAATGATTTGAAAGAAAGTTTTGAGGATATGATGTGTTACCCCTACTCCTACCCAGTGACTTTCCTTTATTTTTTTTACACACACTCGTATACAGTTTTATTCCGAGCTTCATGAAATTTTGCACACTTGACCTTCGAAACAAGAGGAAGCTCACAGTCTACGTGTGATTTGAATAAACCACCCCCATACTTTTTATAACTTTTGGTACTTATTAATGGATAGGGGAGGGGATAGGGTTAGGGGTAGGTATGGGGTACGGGTAGGGGTAGCGGTAGGGGTGGGGGTAGGGGTGGGGGTAACACATCACAACCTCAAAACTTTACTCCAAACCATTCGTAACTCCGGGCAACGCCGAATACTACAGCTGGTTTTCTAGAATCTATTTTAATTATTCGTATTTTGATTTGACACCAAGGAGATATTTTCGTGCGGAAGGCGTCTGTAACGTCACATTGACCAACTTTTTTAGGCAGACCCGAGAAGGGATGACAGTTGTGTTACCAACTGGTAGCGGGACCCACGTTACATTCAAATACGGGCCGTTTAGGAATTAGCGATTTTTTAATGAAACATATTAAAATTTTACATTTTTAGTGAGACGATCGGGATGAGAAAAAATATACCTATAAATATTCCACACGTTTTTTAAAGTATTCCTCATTTGATAAAAAACAAACCATTAGTAAAAAATGACGGCTTGTGCGACTGATCGAACGCCAACCCTCAAACATTTTACTCCCCTTGTGAATGAGGCTTCAGCGCTAAATTATTAAGGGAACAAGAGGGGAGACAGACACACGTGGCATTTTGACAGTTATTGGTATTATGTATTATTTAATACATTGTTTCAATTTTCTTAATGCTACAGTGACAATATATGCCTTTTGACAAACCGGGGAAGAGATAGTATTAATAATTAAACATTTTAAATTACTCAATTTATTTTAATAACTTATTGAAGCTAATATACCTGATTTGTAATCATCATAAAGATAACAGCCAATATTATGGGATTTAATGGAGGATAATATTGAGAAGTCTTGAAATTGAGGTATGATATCGATGAAGATAACGTAAAGTGAACTGGTCTCATTAGCTCAGTCGGTAGAGCGGTTGTCCCGGAAAGACAGAGGTCCTGGGTTCGATTCCCAGGTGCGACTGATACCTTTTTAATTTTCAGTAATTTTTTTCGGTTTCTTGCTTCATTTAGGATTTGTTAATATTATCTTCTTCAATGCTTAAATATTAAATTACATTTAATTGAACATTCGAAGTGAAAAAAATCTAAAATACTTGACCCTGTGCAGAAACTGGCGGTCTGTTTGATAGATTCCCCTATCTCAATGAACGGACTGCAATCTTTAGAGCACAGATGTCAGGTGGGAATGATGTCCTTGTTGCACCGGTATTTCATGGGAAATGCTTTGAGGAAATGGCGTCATTGATCTGGAAACACGCTAAACGCATGCCCAAGAGTTATCACAGAAGAACGGGTCGTTTCTACGACTCATTCTTGAGTTCAAAGGCTGCCAGCAGACTACAGAGTGTGTGTTTTTGAGTGTTGGCATTCAAAGACTAAATAAGATGAAGACTGATTCATACCAACAGATTTCAGGTTTAGAGTCGGCATATTTAGCATCTTCAATCCTCTCACTGAGATCAAACTCAAGGTGAACTCCGACGGTGACTCACAATAAAATCCCTCCCGTTACCTCCCACCGGTGACGTCACAAACCTTTTGTCCTCGACCCGCCCTCCAAGGTCGCCCCTGGCAGATTAGGGTGGGGGGAGGAGGGGGTTTGGATAGTTTAGTGCTTTCAGTACATCTACCGTAATATAGGTAGCGAGTTGTATTACGGTGCTTCGCTAGAATTTTACGACCCTTGAGCTACGATAGTAATGAGAAAAACAACTGATAATAAAGCCTAGAAAAATAAGGGTGCTGGTTTTTGTTTGAAAAGAGGGCGCGGTGGGCTGATAAACAAGATGTATCGTTACTAAGGCGGTTTTTGCTATTTTTTTGCAATATACAATTCCTCACTCTATTGTTTTCTGTACCTTATAGGTATAAATAGTATTTATTTGATGATACGCCCATCTGGGCTTTTACATGGATTTTTAGAACAGAATATAAGGAGCTATCTTCTATTAGAAGTACGTAAGGATTTTATTTATTTATTTATTTGTAAGAAACAAACAGCTTTTAATACAAATATATAACATACGATAATACTTTGTGTATACATATTTGCATAAACAGAGGAAGTTTAACAAAAGGTAAGCCAATAGAGTTTCTTGTGCTAACAGTGGTTAATTGCAGGTGTTTTATTAATGAAGCTGACAAGAGAAAGAAAAAAAAAACAAAATAAGAAGGAAGGGGGGAGAGGAAGAGGAAGGTAGGATCGGGACAGGAAATGTTCTCGATAGATATTGTACCCGTGCATCAATTTGTGGTCGTACGCATTACTTCGGTTCTTTATTTTGAAAGGGAATATTGTGAGGAATATCGATATTGTGAAATTGTGCGTTATATTGCTGAAAAATACGGGAAATTGGAGAAACTTAATTAAACCATGTATTAACGAACAATATTTTAAAAACGTTTAACAGTAACATAAAATAGAAAACTAAAAATATATTACAACACAAATCATTAACGCTATATTATCCAAGCTACAATAATTAAATGTAGGATTCATTAAAGTGCTGGTATAGATGACGCTTTATTTTATAAATGAAGTCAGCAAATATATCAACGATACCTCCAAACTTGTTGCCCAGTTCATGCATCCTATTGGTTAGTGAGTTGGTTGTGTACGAAAATTTACATTTATTTTTGTCTTGTGTTCCTCGTCGGTACATGAAATTTAATAGTGGCGACGATGGCAGGGCTGTCAATTATGTGTTGAAAACATCGAATGTTTTATGTGTTGAAATAAATGATCGAAAGAAATTAATAAAAATATATACTTTCATGTCTCACCGTTATATATCAGGGTTGGTAGCAGCTTTCCATTGTGAACTGCCAGCCTCGCTAATCTTATATTATATGAATATGAATGACTAAACCAAATAAAGAGAAAATGAATCTTACCACGTGCAGAGCATTAAAAAACTGTTTATAGGAATGTGGGTCAATTAAAATGCATATGTTATCATAGTGAACATTGCTCACTAGACAACATTTATTGGACATTTCCACTCAACACTTAACACTCGGAGAAGATATATAATTGTGCACTTGACAAATTCTAACATGTCATGATTCCGAGATAAAAACAAAACGTCCACGATTAATATGAAACCTATTCAGGGATACGAGTAGTAAGGTAATAATATCTTTAACGAGCATGGTTGGTGACCAGATCTGAATAGCCGGGTACTTCCCTACTTTCCTCTTTCCATCTCTTTCATAATAATAATTGGATTCTCTATATAGCGCCGTTTGTGTGAAAAATTACCTCAAGGGCACTGTACAAATATTATTTCATATTCTCTATCTAATTATGTATAAACAGTAACACAAAAACATACTTACCTGGCAGGTCGCTTTAGATGAAGACAGTTTTATTGGAAAATTTAAGCTTGGAGAAGATATGATTGAATGACAAAGATTTATTTTCGTTTTCGAATTTCAAAACAAGTTTTTTTGTACGTTTTAAATAAAACTGAAGAGAACCTAACTACTTATTTTACTTATCACAAGCTATGTTTTGTCTTGTTTTTTCACGAACGAGAATCGTCAACTGTCAAATGTACGAAACAAGTAATAGGCTTTCGCAACATTAGCAAAATTCAAGCTAACAGTTTATTTTTAACATATTTTAAACACACGGATGTGTGAAATTTAAAAAGTTGGTTTATGTATTAGCTTTTAAAACAAATGATATGTATTCATAATAAATACAATATTAACTCATGTATGTTAATTCCACATTGAAAGTGTTTACTTTGATGTCGCTTTATTGTCTTAAAAGTGAACGGTTACTATTTTTATTGGGTATGAAAGTGTGCGGACACTATTTTATAGTGGGACAATTTAGGATGAAAAATGCTTGGAAACGGGCAAACAGAGCTAATACTTAACAAAACACTTGGCTGATCTGTGACTCGGATTGATCATTCGAAGAGTTGGGAAGAACGGCCGTAATAGCATCAATTTGTAGCAGTCAACTTGTAAATCACGGAGTCCTGAAGCCTCGGTCGATATCGTTCTATCGTCTGCCTATTTTCCGTTAGCAGTCCAATAGCTTGGCAATAAAATGTATACATTTAACAAAGCAGAATTACATATTTCTATGGCAATACAAAGCTGCTAACAATGTCTCTAAAATTTTGTTTAAATTAAATTTTTAATTTGCTCGCGTTTAATTTTTTTCACATTCGAATTTGAAAATTCGTTTTAACGAAACAAGGCAAATCATATGGAATTTTTAACGTTTTTTTTTAAATTTATAATTTTGAGCTGTGAATTTGATTTTTTTTTATTTATCTAACATCTAATACATGGTTATTTCGATACATAAAATTTAAGAAATACAAAAAAATCATCTTTCCACGTGTTCTTTGCAAAGCGTTTTAGTGAATAAAGTTTATATAAATTTTTCTTAGAATATGATGTAGAATCATCTCCTTCCAGGAAGTACCACTAATTTAAAAACAATGCTGTAGAAATGAGATCTCTAAGGTGAGAATATGTGTGGTAAAACCATGTATGATCGTGTGAAAAATGTTAAGAATGCAAAGCTGATGTAAGTGTAATGAGTAAGATTAAGAAAGGGAAGCTTAAATGGTTTGGGCGTGTAGAGCAAATTAACGAAGTAAAGAGTGTAAGGAGAATATATGACACGAACGTGAAGAAGCTGGGGACGTCCGAGGAAGACATGGCACGATCACTTGAGTCGGGCCATGTCAGAAGTCGGAATAACAGAAGAGAATGTATGAATGTGAATGAAGTAAGAAGTTAAAGGCCAAGATCGAGTTGTTTGGCGGTCTGTCCTCTCCGCTAACCCCTGCGGTGAAACGGCTTGATGGTTGGTTAGGTAGTTACTACTAATTTATAAATACCGTTTGGTGTAAGCTGCCAAGACTTCGAGTCACCTACCGTACCAAACCACTTGGGGTAATCTATGGCAGAAGTCTTGATTATGTAATGAAAGGTTCCCGGGACGGCGATACCCGCCAACCAAATTAAATTTGGAAATTAATTAATTCATAACCTTACCAGTAAGGGCGATGCGTTTGCAAATATAGTTTAGCGTGTGTAATTTGAATGTGATGCTTACCTGAAACAAAGAAATAACATTTTATTAGATAAATGCATTTAAATATGTATATAGACGATCTCCTGCGTCGGTATTTTAACACTAGGTAACTTTTAAAAGAGAGCAATTAATGGCTGTTAGTTACGGTCGTTCTTCCCAAACCTACTGAGCCGAAAGTTTGCCTCAACACTGTTCAAATGGGCAAAAACGCTCTTCCCAACGAAAATTTACGATCAATTTAGGATATCGATTTTCGCTCAACAGAGGACTAGTTGTAAAAAGTGTCAACAGGG
This sequence comes from Halesus radiatus, assembly GCA_022606495.2. Classification (NCBI taxonomy): domain Eukaryota; kingdom Metazoa; phylum Arthropoda; class Insecta; order Trichoptera; family Limnephilidae; genus Halesus; species Halesus radiatus. The sequence goes on along the minus strand of JAHDVE020005204.1, from coordinate 75,487 downwards.
TAAAAAAATGTCACCGAAATGTCAAATGTCATTATTGGTTCGCGATCTATTTTACGCAATTCAAATATGGAATGACAAAGATTTATTTCCATTTTGTGTATGTTTTAAATAAAAATGAAGAGAACCTATCTTATTTTCCTTATTATAAACTACGTTTTGTCTTGTTTTTTCACGGACGAGAAACGTCAAATGTACGAAACGAACAATGTGCTTTGCGGCATTATCAGGAGTCAAGCTAACACTTTATTTTCAGCATATTTTTAACACACACATTTGTGAAGTATAAAAATTTGGTTTATGTATTAGTTTTTAAAACAAGTATTGATGATAAATATAATATTAACAGATCGATGTTAATTTTACATTGAGAGTTTGTAATAATAGTTTGTCTGTAGTTAATGATAAGATAGAGCATTGGAAAAAAGTTGTAAATTTGTACAGCGCCCTTGTGGCGATTTTTCACAAAAACGGTGCTATACAAGTCATCCAAGTATTATTATTATTATTAGCGAATACTTAACAAAACACTTGGCTGATCGGTCACTCGGATTGTGATTGATCATTCGAAAAGTTGGAAAGAACGGTCGTTAGCTGTAAGTTGCTAGCTATATAAGTCTTAGATGTAAGTCACTAATTATAAATCGTAGCAAAAAGGGAATTAATAAAAAATCTTAGATGCAAGTTATTAGATATACAGGTATGTCTAAGTGATAAGTTATAGGTAAGATAAAATATGTTGTAAAGCGCCCTTGCGGTGATTTTCACACGAAAATGGCGCTATAGAAATAATCATTTATTATTATTATTATTATTGACAAATGCGTCGCCTCCCCGCCGAGTTATTGCAGTACTTTTTTTTCAAATATTGTCAGGTTATTCGTAACACGGGAATGTGTTTCCTTTAAAAAAAAAATAAGATGAGTTTGCACAGGAAAATTCCCGTGACGTCATGATGGCAGTATGGATTCTGTGCGTCATCGGTCTGCGCCGGGAAAGGGTAGGTCGATACGGTGGAGTGGGCGAGGGGAGAACTTAATACTTGGGGAAGGTCGCGGAACTGTATTGCTGGAGAGAAGGGGAATCCAGGGTAAAAATTAGAGTTTGGAAGGGAAGTGGAAAATCAATTTATAGCAAGACTGAAAGAATCGTGTGATGTTTTTAAAATCATTGTTTTGATAAGTTTGTCTGCAATATGAAGAATCAATCAGTCTACATTCAGCATCAGTTTATTTATTTATTCTTAAATTAAAAAATAAAATAAAAACAAAATCATTAGCCATTTATCTCACTAGGACAATCCTGTGTTGAAATGAGCGGCTTTACAATTTTGATGAAACAATATATTGATTTTTTTTTAAATAACACCAAAGATATTCGGACTATAAAAAACTATAAAATCTACAGCAAATATTTAAGTTGGGTCGTACATTTATATATTACAACAATAATAATTAAATGGTAACCCAAATAACTATCGTTAAGTATCTGTGTTCCAATTAGCCACAATCATTGGGTGACCATATGTTTGTTAACAAGAAGTAGTGAGTAAATAATAATAGGTAAATATTAATAAGTAAATAATAATCAGTAAATAGTAATAAGTAAATAATAATACATGAATAAAAATAAGTAAATAATAATAAATAAATAATAATAAGTAAAACAATCAGTAAATAGTAATAAGCACATAATTAATACGCATACAATATTAATTATTTTTAATTTGACTTAATTACCACCGCTTTACATTATGGATTTAATCCTATTTGGTATTTATACTTTGTATTTTTATAAGTTGTCGCATATTATATATTTCTTACAATTTACTTTTTTATACTTTATTATTTTTATGCTTTACACGTTTTAATACTTTTTGAATATTTTATTTTTTATATTGGTAAAATTATATTATTTCTTTGTTGTTGTTGTTGTATTTACACTTTTTATAGCTTTATGTTAATGGCACGTGTCGTGCCGTATATATAAGTAAATAATAGTATATTGATATAAATAATAAATAAATAAATAGCATACTGTTTATGGTGATGAGGGATGCTTTACTTCTGAAATATGTCGATATTTATATATTAAATGCAGTGGTGTAAACAAAATACTTATTATTAATTACGTAATTAAATATACAATGGCCATTTGCAAATATTCAATGCACAATTCTCACCCGAATTGGAAAAAGTACGCACAGCCTACATTTATAGTTATAGAGCAATGCACGCCACTGTCGGCGTTGTCTGGGGTTATGAATGGCTTGGAGTAAATTTACAAAATTTCATCAGGTACTAAAATTATGATTCAAGGGGTGGGAAAGAGGAGTAATGGGGTAGTTTTAGAAATCCCGTGTATACGGTGACCTCCCCCTTGTTCTGAATGTCAAGTGTGCAAAATTTCATCAAGCTCGGAATAAAATTGTAGATTTGTATAAAGAACAAACAAACAAGACACTTTATTTACGTGACTTAAGAAAAGACTCGAAGAAACACACCGCGCTTTTCATACGGCACTGTGTGAATAACTGCCGATGATGATGATAAAACGTTGCAATCATCGATTCGCACAATTATCTAATGCTGCGTAGTTTGACGTAAACGCACGGTCTATTCAACGACGATCTATGCACAATGGCAGCGTGAGATGTGATCGGAGCTAGATGATGATTCAACGTCGCGGCATCCGACCGGACCGTCGTCGTCTGGAAGTCTGACAAAATTATGATAACAAGGGATCGAAGATCAAAGGCGATGAGAATACAGTATCTTTCTACTGTATTGCGCAAGATACGAAATGAAATTACAGTTAAACGGAAATACTAGTACGCAGTTTGAAGCACGATGAATCATTTTATCTCCATATATAAAAAAAAATATGTTTGTCTGTCTGTTCTCGATTTTCTCGAAAATTACTTGACAAATGTCGCTGAAAATGGCACAGTTTGTTACTATTAGTGACGGGAAGGTTTAGAAAGTAGTTTAAATGAAATCCAATATGTAAACTGTTGCTGTAACGTTTTAAAATTAGTATGAAAAACATTGAACCCGCCATGTTGTATTGAGGTTAGCCCATAGATGTAACACTCTGGTTAGCCACAGATTACATTTTCAAATAAGAACGTTTGTTTGGGTAGAATATATTTTAAAATGGAAAACACAAGTAGTAGTACTTTCGCTTTCAAATCAATAACGGCACCGAAACGAAAAGCAAAAATTCACAATTTCGTAATGTTATTCCAAAAAATAAAATTAAAAACCCGAGCCAGGCCGGGTACACATCAGCTAGTGTTAAATAAATTTATTATCGTCTAACAGGTCAAGGAGATAAGAAGTGTTTTTTGAAGACGATATTATTATTATTGGACAATTAGACAATTTTTATAGTGCTGTTTAGTAATAAGAAATAAACATCGCCTCAGTGGTGCTTAAATTGCACAAATTCAGCAGCAGCTATGTTAATTATTTATTTTTTCTTATTTAATATAATACATATAAAATATTTAACAGTACAGATATATCTTAATAGCTAATTACAAAAAAGTATAAATTTATTTAACAAAAAGTGCCCAACTCAACAGAGAAAGATTTATCGTGTTTGAGTTAGGGAGCACCGCCATCTAGCGACAGTAGCGAAAAAATAAATTAATAGAAATAAAAGTACATCAATTAAAAATACATTTATTAATAATGTCGCCACCAAGTGAATACCAATCTTTTGAAGAAATTATATTAAAAACGTTAATTTAAAATGGAGTTGAATGGAATTAACTCGACCACAATAAAAAAAACATACATATGATAAAGAATAAAATTAAAAATATTGAATTATTTCCTGTATTACGTACTACTAAAATGTCTAGCCATACGATATAATTTCCGCATAATCTTTCCGCATAATGAGAAGAAAAAAAACATTTCCCCCATAAACTAGGTTATCCAATCAAACGACGTCCTGCACATTGTATCGACAGGTATATTTACTGAACCGACATCAAAGAGGGTGTGGAGAGAGACGGGCTATGGGAACAAAGGGGACAGGTATATTCCAGGAAATGTACAACAGCGTAGTGTGCATATTGTGAGGGGGAGAGGTCACCCCAATGTTTCCACTGCGATGAGTCACAATATTTTGGGTGGAAACAAGAAGGCACTTTTAAATAAACTATAGTGTTTCTTGCTGGAAAATCACATAGAGCAGAAAATTTGCAGAAGTTATCTAGGCCCTCACGAAGAAAAAACAGAAGGGTATTGGATAATTTTAAGGGAAACTGTCTGCCTACAGCGTATCCTATGATTTGGACATGTTGCTTGCTAAACCGAGAACTCCAACCTGGAGAAGCTCATGGTCACTGGCAAAGTGGAAGGCAGAAGAATCATAGGAAGGCGACCAAATTTCACAGATGTCCGGAACGTCGGTGTCCACAGCTCTCAACGCGCCGCAGGGCCGTGAGAAGTGGAGGAGCCATTTACACCAGGAAGATTGCAATAGGGGTCACGATCCTCAGCAATGAGTAAGGACTCAAGAATAAGATATTATCCTCGTGATAAATCAATCTCCTCTTACAACAGAACACGGTATCGTTTATTAAATAATATTCTCAAAATATGATATAGGATTGGAGAGCCAGGTAGCTAATCTCCTTTCTTAATCAAGGTAGTATTCGACTTAACTGCTTTACCGACAGCGATCGCTAATGCCATCTATACGGATTAGCCAAAACTAAGATACCACATAATTAATATTTTTTAGATTACATAAAATATAACAATAAAAACTTAACTTAAAAAAAAAGAAAAATGCGATCGAGATAAAAAAAATTCTGATACCTATGTATTTTCAAATATACGTACGGTACGGAAAGGTTAAAAATATCAGCTACCCAGGCGAATGTATTATGGATTTAGAAGCACGTCACATGTTTATTGATCTAAGGCCGATTTGCACAGCATGATGATATTACTACCCGGGTCGATTCTCTCCAACGCCAATGCGAAAACACATCTTGTATCTGGTTGAAGAAGAGTGATGGAAGGCTATGGCAATGATTCAAGTGGGAATTTATTTCCCATCTAAAAGGGGACCCCAATAAATCTCATAAAAACACTTTCGACTCTAAGGGGAGGTGGAGTGGTTGCTATTGGAGCAGGGGGTTGCATAGGTAAGTCATAAGCGAGATGTCACATTTCAAAAATCGAATATCTCTTATTACTTATTCCTGAGAAATCCACTTTTCTTTTTAGGAAAAGGGGTGTTATTTTGCGGTTAAATCCACGTTCTTTTTTAGGAAAAGCGGTGATATTTTTGGGTTAAATTCGCGTAATTTTTTAAGAAAATTGATGTTATTTTTCGGGAAAGGTTTTTTTTTTCAAAATGGTTGTTATGTTCCATTTTTTGTATTTTGGAAGAAAGGTGGTGCAAATTACTAAACTTTGAAAAAAAAATTGTTTATATTGTCTTTTATATTCATTTATTTGTTTGGTAATGGGAAAAAAGATTGACAGTACGCGGAGTTTTCGACACGACGTCAGCTGGGTTCCATTTGATGGCTATGCAACCTTGCCACAACCACAGACAAAGATATATTTAGAACATACAATATTACTTTGTTCTTTTGAAATACCAGAATATCAGGTGTAAAAGACGAAAATTCGCCGTTACTTCGCGAACGCGAGATTTTAAGGAATCTGCTTATTGGTAACGAACTATCACGCTATTTTCTCAGAGGGAAAAGCAGAGAGGATGGACCACCAAAAAATTCAAATCAATTAACTTTATTAAATTTTAAAAAATTACATTTCCTGGCATTTTTAGAGACATAATTAAATAAGACAGGATGTACAACATCCAAAATAATTATTTAAAAAAAAATAAGAAAAGTCGATAGAAAGAAGGTAGACATATATAATATCAATAAATTGAAAACAACACAAATTTAAAAATGATATTTAAAGTAATCTTGAAGCTATTTAAAAAAAACGGCGCTATATAAATATCCAATAAACAATTATCAAAATGATTCGAGAACGTCCAATTCTAGAGACTACATACAGGTGGCTCGGTAAATAAAAATAAATTCGCTTAAAAGGGGAGTTTGGAAAAATGTCTAGTTGAATAATGAAAGTCCCTTTGACGAGTTCTGGGTAATCCATTGTATGCATTATGGTAGCACTTTAAATTATTTGTAGACTCTAAATAAATTATTGGCGAAATATGCTTAGCGTCAGGTATAGTGACATTGCAGCAACACTCGTAAATCGATATCGAAGGAAATGCAATATTAGTTCTTAAAGCGATGATACAATGCGAAGTAATGTAAAATTATGTGTTTTTTGGTTTGAAAATTAGAAGGCCCAGAATTAAATACTGCAAGTAAAACACACCTTGGCCTTTCATTTAACTGAGTATTTTTATAAGTCTAGATAAAAATAAAGCATCAGACTTAAAAATGTTTAAAGTGCAAGTTCTCTTACTTACGAACCTTTTTTAGGATATTGTTGATTGTGGCAAATTAAGTTTTTTAGAATATGACGGAAAAACATTTTAGTATTTATGACTGAGCTTTACAAAATAAAATAAAATGTTTTTTTTAGTAAATCGAAGCATGCGGCCGGTGTGTGTTAAGCGGGAATTTCAACTTTTTCGCCATCTACATAATGACATAATAATAAATAAATAAATAATGCGTTTATTTCAGCTGAACAAAGTGGTGAGTGGAAATAGAATATAAAAAAAATAAATAAAAAAGTTTAACATATCTAGCACTTATGCTACGGGTGGCTTGAGGGGAATTCTCAATGGTTTATGAGGGCGCGCCCTGCCACTGGGCGACGGCCTGGATAAGAGTGTTTTCCGATCTCCGGTAGCGCTGACTAGTCCGGGTTATTCTGTGGCGCATCAAAGCAGCGAACCCATACACCCTTCTCTCTGCGAGGCGCTGCATCGCCAAGGGAGGCCGAACAGCGCCCTGTAAGCGTGGTTATATTGTACTCGGAGTGTGTTCATGACGTCTTGTGTATACCTTGTCCATAGTTCGCTAGTGTAAAATCTCATGCAGTATGTCTGGAATAGGCTCGCACGCCCCATGCTCTTCTTTGGCGGTCTATGCCATTTTTATCATTTAGGTCATCAGTGATGACATGCCCCAAGTATTTTATTTCGCTGCAGATTTTAAGATTGGCTCCGCCGAGACGTATGGGCGGAATGACAACAGGACCAGTATAAGGAGTGCGTGATTTCGTTCGAATTTTACGAAGTGAATCCCCTTAATGATAATAATAATATTTGGATGATTTGTACCTTGTAAAAATGACCTACAGATTGCACCCACCAGCTCATTGGTCAATAACATATTTCATTTAGGCTATGTCAATATTATCTTCTTCAATGATTAAATATTACGATGAGGTTTATAAACTCATACTTATTAAAAATAAATTGAATAAATAATAATTGTTTAAAATAATTTTTATTAAAAAACCATTGTAACTTTTTTCGACTTATTTATTTTCGACAGGACCGGTTTCACCCTATCACGGGCATCGTCAGACTGGCACAATGAATACTAAATCTGGTATACGATTATATAGCATCGATGTCGGTGGTGAGTTCCCCTGTTTTCTAATATTGTTTTTATTTATGACTTGAAATTTGTTTTATTGCTGACGGTACTGCTTACTATTATGTTTTTAAAAACTACTTTCGGGTTGGTTTATTACCCTCTGGAAGACGGATATTACATTGTGTTTATTTACTGAATCTACTAGTATGGTTTTTTTTTTTAATTATATAATGGCATGTGTGTCAGCTTTTATTTGAACAGAGGGTTCTTTCTAGCTTTGTTATTTCCCTGTAATTTCCGTCTTGTTTGCTAAGATGAATTTTATAGCAGTTTTTGTGCTATAGTTACATGAACTACGGATAACCGGGTACATTTTTGTTGGGTCTTTAAAATATGTTTTTATGTTATAATAGGTACACATCAGGGTAATATCCTTCTTAGAGTTTGCCTTAGATGTCTGCGGCAAAATTCCCAGTAACATTTTACCCTGGTATTTTATATGTGCTTCCTATTTACATTAATGGTTATATACTATTATGAATGGAAAAAGTTAAAGGTTTTTTAATAAAAAAAAATCATTTTAATATGGAATTCCACCATGAATTGACAGTTTAAAAATTAGAAATAATAATTGTCTAATATATTTTGCTGACCATACATTCTTACAACCTATTTTTTTCTAAGCCGTCTATTAAAGGCAATAAAACTCATACAATAAGTATTATTATTGAACAATAATAATTATGCTGACCCTGAACCACAAATACAAATGGTTTTATTATTTCCGTTTACTGTACAATTACCGAGGACAATTGTAGAGAAAAGACGGTGACTCAAATCGTAACGAAACAAAGTTAAATATGCGACCTCGTTGAGAAGAAGATGCTGTGTGCTGTGGTATCCCACCCCATCCCATCCCATGACCATAGTTAATGCAATAATAGACCGTTCATAATGTATCATTGTCTACCGGTTAGAGTTAAAGGATAACATTAAGCTGCATTATCTGGCTTGTCATTCATCTACAGTAGTGTGCGAATTAATTGAAACAAGCATTTTTTCAGATATTTTCTCTGTTATTGATAAAATAGTGTAAAATCAATTTGGGAGAAGGGTATTGGTACCGCCGCTACGGGAACCATTCATTGGATAACCAACAACTCTGCCATGGGTCACACCAAGGGTTCGCTACTAGTGACTTGCAGGAGTTCATGATGTGGGGTTTGTTCAAGTCTGACTGCGTGGCGTGCCGGATTGGGAGAGGCCGGTTGAGGGAGATCCTTTGACCTGTCCAGCCGGATTCTATCGACCCATCGCCTTATACGTGGGAGACGTGAATTCATGTGTCAGTCACTCCTGGACACACTGACCCCCAGATTCATGATCACTCCTCTTACCCTTTTGCTCCCCAGAACTCCCCCCCCCCTCTAAAAGACACAGCATCTCCAAAGATAACATAGACCATGAGAGAAATTATTTTCACAATTTCGTGATAAAACTAGTAGTACGTTATATGAACTTCTACTCTTCATGACATCATTATTTCTTTTTGGCATTGATAAACTAATGAACATAAATTGTTTGTTTCGTCATTGAAATCAAATCAGCTTTCCTCTTGTGGTGCAATCCTTTTTTCTAGAGTTTTTCTTCACTATCGTCCATAATCTATCAATTGGATTTAGGTCGGGAATGTTCCCTGGACATTTGAAAACACTTACTTGGATGGATTCAAATGATGTTTGGCACGGGACAAGATCGTGTTGAAAAAGGCAATTTTTTCAGGAAATTCTCTTTGGAGTGAACACCCTACCAACATGATGTTTTAGGGATGTTTGGTCCTGCAAACCTAAAGCTTATCCACTGCATGATGAACACCATCAAATACGAACATTTTCTGAAGAGTATGCCGCTTCTGACATTTGAAAGGGAATTCTCCGACTAAATGGGATTTTTAAACAAGACCATCCAGTGCCAAACATCGAATAAAATACAAACATTCTTTTAATCTGGCCAAAAGTCGCACCTTCGGCAAATCTGTGGTGTCAGGTGGAACTTACAGGATAAATACACCGGGAGTAAAAAGTGGCAACGTCACACATGTCTGTCTGATCTGCAAACATGGAAACTGGTTTCTGCTCTTTACCCCAGAATTTCAGATTCGATCACATGCATATTATCCTCAGTAATTTTCCAGTTCCTCCTTTTCCACAGCCCACTGTATCCATTCATTTCTGTATTTCGTGCTGCACGCCATCGCGTCACATGCAAACCCAATAGCCCTGTCCACACACCGCGCCCCCAGTGTTCGCGGCAGTTCCCAACCAACAAATATAGTTTTAGCAGTCAAAAGGGCAAATGAAATCAATTGTGACAGTAATAATATTTCTGACCCTTGCGTTAATGTTCAACTTGTAACGATTCAAGTACTTAGCCCAGCCTTGTCTATGATAATATTCGACACCTCAAATGATACAACACCATAACGGACTAGATAATGTTCCGGTAGCTTATTTGGAAGGCCGGAGTCTCTGTTTGACAGCGCTACAAGTGGGAACCTTCTACGAAGGGGACAGGAACATATTCAAGGCGGCCGTTGGAATCCAGACAAGGGCCCTACTAGTTAGTATATTGAATTTCCCCCTTTACCGCTCTCTTGAGCTTCATTTAATTGTTACTTTAGTGGTAACATGGCGCCCTATTTTATTTATTGACGATGCAATCGTGTATATAGATTTACAATTACCCTCTGATAATGTTGCATCAGACAAATCTTAGTGATAAACTAATTGTTAGCAAAATCATCTTGGAGATTTGCATACACCCTGAGTCATTTAGAGTCGTAAGTTATTAATTAAAATACACCAGTTCCTTTTGTCGGCAAATTTATATATTTATAAATAAACTTTATACTCACAAAATTATTTTCTATTACAATTTTAAGATAAAGAAGTACTGGTAAATGGACAGGTTGGAAACTATTGATTGATGCTTGGTAGCACTTGTTTGGGTGATGCGTCGCACGCCTCCCTGAGTCAAGACGGAGCTAATGCAATATGTATCGACGCTTCATAGAGCACCGAAGCGTGACGGTACCCGGTATCTTGTTTATCTGTTTGTTTGTTATTTACCGATGCCAGCTACAGAATACTCGTATTAAGTTATGTAGTGCGGACCTTTCTAAGCGAATATTCATTGTACATGGTACCCATCGCGGGCTCGTCGAAGCGTCAAATTGGCGTTTATCGAGCATTTTGCTGCTTTAAAGTACGAGCACACAACATGCATTTGAAATAACATGCATTTGAGGTAGCGTGCATTTGAAATGCTACTGAGAGCAGCTTACCAAAGGCTAACCTTGAGAATTAACAGCTAAACTCGGAATTAAGGCGATGCAACTCTGAATAATGCAAAATCATGTGTTTTGGTTTGAAAAATTGATAAAAACTAGCCTATTAAAAATGGAAGACTCAATTTCGTAGCGCTATTATATTTCCTGAAATATAACATAGGTTATAAGTAATAATAATAATAATAATATCTTTATAGTAATTAAATTTACCTATAACTAAAAGACATGTATAATATAATAAAGTAAGTGTACAGTGGTTTATAAAGTAAAATAGAAAATAATATAATTACAGTTATAGTAGAAGTTTCAGATAACCCGCCTCACTAGGCTAGCCTGTGTTGAGGCAGTAATTTTGCAAATTATTTTATAATTTTAAAGTATACATAGCGATTGAAAGAGGAGGTCCGAAAGTTTAGAATCCCACCGCTAGATCGCTAGTCGTTACTAAAACGACCGTTAGCCAAGCAGCCATTTCGCTGAGAGAAAAATTGCTATTATGCAGCACAAAGGTTTATTCATTCATGTTATTCATCGTTAAATACGTAAAAAAATAAATGACCAACTATTTAAAGTAACAAACTATACGAAAACTTTGACGAAGTTGAGCGAACTATACAGAACCCGCAGATACTTAAATAGTACACAACTGCTGACCCCGTCAAATCGCAAGTGCGACCAACTGTAGAATTTGGCAGCCACCTCTGGTCGATAGTACCAAAATATCTGAAAAAACCTTTGACTCTGCAAAAACGGGTGGTCCGTTTGATAGACTCGCCTACCTTAACAAACGAATACAATCTTTGGGGCACAGACGTCAGGTGGGAATGGTATCCTTGCTCTACCGGAATATCAATGGAAGATACTCCGAGGAACTAGCGTCATTGATCCCTTCGGTACCGATGCACAGTCGGGAAACACGCCAAACATTTGTACACAGTTGACATTTGCCACATGAGAACGTGTCGCTTCTATGAATCGTTCTTGTGTTCAACAGCTCGGTTGTGGAATGATTTGCCGGCCTGTGTTTTCTCCCTCCTACAACATGGGTCTCTTCAATACCCTGGTTCACTACTTCCTATCCCCTAAAAGTCCCTCCAGACAGCATCCACAAAGATGACATAGGCCTTGAAGGAAATTAATTCCCTCAGGGCCGCCTGTCTCTAAAAAAAAATCAAAAGTTCTCATATCTCAGAAGTTTGATTTCATCACTTAGAATCTTTCCACTCTCACCTAATGAACTATCAAATCTAATAATAATTGTCGTGCCCGCGGACGTCGACTATTCGCCGATATTGTTGATTAGCGACTGTTATCGTGTCGACGTTGGCTTTCATACTAGGGCCCCTGAAGAGGCACTGACTGCACCATACGGCCTCGCATCACGTTGCATGCATTTGCAGAGTGAATGGAGTCGTTACCAAGCTGACTGGCAGAGAGATGCACTGAAGGTAGCGGACGGTAGTGCGGACTGCACACTGCACAAGGTTCTCCGTGGAAACGATTTACGGACGATAAATAAATACAATATAAATATTCAATTCATTTTAATAAGCTTATTGAGGCTTATAAACCTCATTGGAATATTTAATCACTGAAGTAGATAATATTCCAATACCAATACCAATCCTAAATAAAACACGAAACTGAAAAAAAAAACACAGAAAAAAAAAAAAAAGTATCTATTTAACTGAGCTCAGTTGGTAGAGCGGTTGTCCCGGTAAGACAGAGGTCCTTGGCAAACATTGCAGGCATTGTATAAAGAAGAACACAAGAATTGCGATGTTAGCATGTTTCGTGATACAAAAGTCTGTCGATTCAGCCTCCGGATTCAGAATTTCTACGGTCATATTACAAACATATTGAAAACTTCAATTTTTATGCATTAAAAAATTTTTTTTTTTAAAGATAATCTCTATTCTAATTTCCAGTTGAAAAGCTAATTGTATGAACTACTCTCGATAAAAAAAAATCACAAAGAAGCTCGGAAAAATATAAATAATAAGCCGTTACAAGCCTTTCTCATACTAATAAAGTTGGTTGTTTACAGGTGAAATATAATAAAAACAGTAATTATTGAATGAAACACTAGTATATATTGATTAACTTGGCGGGTTTGCGATAAGCCGACGTAGCTCAACGGTAGAGCATCTGACCGGCAATCAGAAAGGTGCAGGTTCGAGTCCTGTCGGCGACATTTATCTTTTCTCGGAAGGTTTTTTCAATTTGGATGAGTGTTTCAGGCTAATAATTATTGTTTATAAAAATAATTGTTACCCTTAGCGCAATGCACAAAAATCTTGTCTTAAAAACTTTAGTTTATCAATTAATAAATAATAAGCGTGGTTCTGTTATTTAACATGTTATAGGCATGCAAAAATTTTCAGCGTTTTTTTAATGCTACGTAAATCAACAGTCTTGAGATTTTTGCTCTATTCTAAATTTGTCGTGTTTTATTAAATATTCTTTAAACGATCGCTTACGCCTTACGCGTTGTTTATACTAGCGGACTCCCTCTCTCTTCCGTATTAACATAGCTCCTTTTCAAACAATGTTCAGTTTCCGCTGGGAAGGTATTACTAAAAAATCATTTCATTTCGATCAAATGAAATGCCAATATATACAATGCAGGCTGTATTTTCATTGGCTCTCGCGGGGCTAGAACCAAAAGGCAAAAGTCAAAGGCACGCCGGCTTCCATTTAAATCTACGTGGAAGGCACTTGGAGCGTGTATTTTTTATTCTATGTTGGCAGAAATCAGCTGCGTTAAATTATTAGTGTATTTAATTACTTTAAAGGGTCAAGAACTTTTATTCCACCATAAAGAGAATCAGTATGCATTTGGGATGTGAGAAAAACAAAAACTGTTTAGAATGACGATTTTATTTTTAACCACTTTTTTTAGTATTTGCGTGCAATAAATACCGACTAAACAAAGACGGCTTTGAAGCGTGCAACAGAAGAATTATTTAACCCTTCCGTGGCGGTGCTGCCAGCTGATTTTACTTGTCTCTAAATATTTCAATATCTCTGAAAATATACTAAACGAAAATTTCATGTTTCGGGTGTTCCCCGCCAATATATTTTGTATTGAAAAAAAAATGCAATTAAAGTGTTCATCAAACGCAACAGAAAAAATGTTTTGATGAAAAATCGAAAAAAGTTTTGTCAATATATAATATATGTATGTCTGTGTGAGTTGATAACTTGGTGACTGGCGCGGTAGTGAGCGAGAGGGGTGCGGGGTTTCGCTCATCGTGCCACCATGTGCAAACATTAATAACATTACAGATTTTGAATCTAATTCATTCAAATTGTACCGTTTGTAATTGTAAATGCGTTATGAGACATATAAAAAACAGATCGACCGTATTTAGGAAGTAACTCCCCACAGATGAGTTCAAAAATAGGCTTGTTTCGCTCGACTGTACAGGAGGTTGTGATGACGTCCTCGAGAGTGAGATTTTGGTGCAAACAAATTTATCTGAGCCAAAACCTCACTGTTAAATATGTTACAGATAAGTCGAAGAAAAAAATATTTTAGTAGAGCAATATCTCTACTTTTCCATAAGGAGTGATAATTGGTCAGACCCAACATACAGATAGATGGGTATAAGCAAGGCACGTCCGTAGAGAAACAAAAAAAAATCTTTAAAATTTCTTGTGAACTCTTTCAATGCACAAAACGCAAGTTAGTTCGTGCGGGGACCAAAAGATAAAATTCGACTAAAATACACATAACACTAGCGTGTTGAATACATCATAATAAACACGGTGTTTCTGTGTTGTGAAATATGCGCTGTCGCCAGTAGTAGCCGGCCATCAGCCGGCTTTAATGGACGTATCATGCGTTTTATGAGTGGCCGATGTTTTTGATTCTTGTTTTCAGCACTTGTATATAATATTTTACTTATGTATCTACGTGTAATTTTAATACGATGATTTTTACCAAACTCAAAAATTATATAATTTTTAATGCGTTCCTTGTACATTGAGTACACAGCACCGGAGCTCAGAGGATTTTCTAGCACCGCAAAGGAAGGGTAGAGGTTCCACTCAGGCACGCAAATGCATTCTTCACTGGTGACTACACGGTTCACATTATTATTAAAGTGCACTGTCCACGACAGGTTTCAGCAAATGCAACTTACAGGTACAGTACAGAGGTAATAACTATAGTTCATTATGTCGCTTATGGACGAATGGCAGACGTCATTTAGCATACACTATGATTACTTTGATTACAGACTGAATAAAAACATTAATTCAAGAGATAATATTATAACATCATATTGTTAGAATTTATGTATTTCATTTTATGCGAACTGATAGAAAAATGTATGTGTTAAAAGTGACATTATGAAAAAACTTCGTCGTTTAGACGACGCGCACGATTCAACAAGCCAATCTGTTAATCCATTGACTAAATCCGAGCCCAGCTGGCTTGGAGATACAAGGGGTCTGATTCTGGTTCTTTTTAAGGATAAGGCATTGTCCTTATCCTTAGGATTAAAGACATTTTGATTCCGATTACATGTCAATGACAATACATTTTTAAAGGAGTTTGTGGTTTGTAAAACTACGCAAATATCGATATTTTAAATAATCTAACGTACAGCTGTCATCCGAGAGAACCGGAACTGAGTTAAGTAAAAAGTCTTTAAGCCTAAGGATAAGGACAATGCCTTATCCTTAAAAATAACCGAAATCAGGCGCCAGACCTCAGAAATAGGTTGTAATTAGGAACCGCTACAACCCGATGCAAGAAAAAAGTGTACTAACCTTTAATACTAAATGCCGAATGAGATAACAAAAAGTTTAAAAAACCATCTGTCAAAGCAATAAAAATGTACGACAAACGATAATGAATGTGTTTCGGAGTAGTCGATTCGACGAAGGTTTCTAATGTAGGGTTAAGTCTTTAAACATGCTTTAAATGGGATAAATAAATACAAACGAATACCTTATACAAAAAAAGAAAAGAAAAGAGGGACTGGTGAATGAACGAACATATTATAAGAACGATAAGTTTGTACGGTAGTCATTTAAAAGAGATTCTTCCTTGTGCAGTGGTGTACTGTATAGTAGGACTTCTGCGGGGTAAGGGGGGACTGCGGGCGGGTCTTCAAAACTATTTCGAGCCAATTTAAAACACAATCGGTGTGCACAAATACATTCAAGCGTGCGCGTTTTAAAATGATATTTCAGTACCTCTGTAATAGCTATAGTTCGTGTTTGTCTAGCTTCATACATTTGCACATCTAGAGCTATAGATATATAGTTAAAAATAAATACAAAGGTAACGTGAAATTATTTAACGGAAATTATTAGAAAAAACATATTAATATGACGTCAGATTTTTTTTATAATGGCGCGATCGTAAATCATCGATTTCTATGGACAAACATCAATCACGATGAGACGTTGTTATTTGTTCTTGTCAATAAATATGAGGCCAATGTTATTAGCAAATAAGGAACTAGTCCATTTTTTTATCTATATTGACCTTCTAACTTAAATAGAAGTATTTTTATTTAATTTTCATAGTTAAATTAATTTTCGAAGTTCGGAATCCTTTAGGCTCCATTTATGCATCATATATGCACAACGGCTGTGACTGCACCGGATGCGGTTTAATGAGGTCCACATCTTCCGAGGGAGAGAGAACCCTGGCAGTTTAATAGTAGCGTTTATAACAAGGTGTTTTTTTCACGTCCGAGGTCTGCCACTGAGTTCGCCACGACTCTTCAAAGGAGATACTCCCCTGAAAGTACTTTGTAATACCCTTAGATAATAAAACAAAGGGAGATTACAGAGCTATGGCCAAAATGCACACTGACAATCTAGTCTCCTTTAATGGAAGCAATCTTCCGAACAAGCCCTCCATTGATATGCTCGGTGTAACCTTAAGTGACCAGCTCAGGTGCGGGGGCTCCATCGAAGCCAGAGTAAAGTTAGCCTCTCAGAAGCTGAACGTATTGTACAGGGCCCGCAGATACTTTAATAGTACACAACTGCTGACTCTGAACAAATGGCGCACCACTGTAGAATTTGGCAGCCACCTATGGTCGGGAACCCTGAAATATCGGAAAAAACCCTTACTCTGTGAAGAGACGGGTCCGTTTGATAGATTCGCTTATCTTAACAAACGGATTGCAATCTTTGGAGCACAGACGTCAGGATAGCATTTCCACCGTCACAGACGGTGGAAATGCTATCCTTGTTTTACCGGTATTTTAACTGAAGATGCTTTGAGGAACTAGCGTCAACGATCTCTTCGGCACCGGTGGACAGACGGGAAACACGTCAAACGCGTGCCCATCATTTGTACACGGTCAACATTTGTCACATGAGAACGGGTCACTTATACGACTCGTTCTTGTGTTCAACAGCTCGGCTGTGGAATGATCTGTCGGCCTGTGTTTCCTACCTCCTAATAATAATAATAAAAATAATAATTTGTTGATTTGTATAGCGCCGTTTTTGTGAAAAATCACCTCAAGGGCGCTGTACAACATAGGTATCTTCAAGACGCAGGTTCACTCCTTCCTATCCTCCATAAAAGACCCTCCACACAGTATCCCCAAAGATGATATAAGCCTTGAGGGAAATTATTTCCCTCAGGGCTTCCTGTGTAGAGTTACTGTAAAAAAAAGACTATGAAAGCGGCTATGTAATGAATGCTATGCGTTTGGTGTGTGGGTAAGATCAAAGGCAGAGCGCCTCTGTGCGTAGATGCGATTTGCAGTAGTGTGGATGAACGGTTCATGGCCCATCTCCCTTTTTTTCTATTATCTATAGGTAGGCCGATAGAAAGATCATTGCCAACCATAAGCTGAGCAAGAATTAGCGGTTCCATTATAGCGAGTAGGTACCTATTGTTGATGTTTTTTCATTCAATAGACACATTATTATCTCGACGCTAGAAATGTTTGCAGCACTCGTAGAAAAATACGGGATAAAACGCCTAGTGAACTTCTACTTTAGAGATATTTAACAGTGAGCAAAAAAACCCCTGCGGCGCTTAATCCATTACTTCAATAATCCTATTTTTAGGGAGGTGGGGTGTTTGTAGAAAAATATACCTAAAAAGTGAGCGGTGAATCAAATAAGTTCTCCGTGGTTGAGTGGTTACGATCCTTGGCTACTAATCGGGAAGTCGCGGGTTCAAATCCTGGCATGCGCAAATAAATTCTATTTTATTAAATTGTATTATTTCGCAATTTATTCATTAAAAATAATATTTTTTTTTTTTTTTACATGAATACCGCACAAGAGTCCCAACTGCTCCCAACCGTCTGGAGCCAGTGAGACTATGGCGTTCCCAATTGGGGAATGTTGTGAGGCTGAAGGTATTGGGGAGGGGAAGGGGAAGGGGAAGAGGAAGGGGAAGGGGGAAGGGAAGGGGAAGGGGAAGGGGGAGGGAAGGGGAAGGGAAGGGGGAGGTGGGGAAGGGGGAAGGGGAAGGGGGGGAGGTGGGGAAATACCTGGGTATTCAGATCTGGTCACCAAACACGGCTAAAAGCCATTTCAAGCAACGTTTCAATTCTGAATGGTGGTCTTTCACCAGGGCGATACTGAGAGTATCTTCCACTCTGGAACGTGCACAAATATATTATATATTATTTTTAAATTAATTAATTGTGAAACAACACAAATTAATTAAATAAAGTATACTTGCGCACGCCGGGATTTGAACCCGCGACCTTCGGATTCGTAGTCGAGAGCCTTACCCCTCGACCATGGAGGCCGTCAACAATATGTAGTGTATTTGCGGGACGTTCCAGAAAGGTAGATGCTGTCAGTATCGTCCTGGTGACAGATCACTATTCAGAATTGAAACGTTGCTTGAAATGGCTTTAGTCGTGTTTGGTGACCAGATCTCAATAGCCAGGTACTTTCCCAACTTCCTCTTCATCATCTCCTTCCCCTCCTCAATACCTTCAGCCTCACAACATACCCCAATTGGGGATGCCATAGTCTCACTGGCTCCAGACGGTCGGGAGCAGCTGGGACTCTTGTGTGGTATCAATCACTAATTTAAAATATAATTCGTTCGTTAGTCGTAGTGAGTTTTAGTCGATAGCTCTACTACTAATAATTTGTAAGTCGATCTCCAGTATGGGTACTCCTGATCTCTGGTTACTACCCAGTGGCGATTTTCTCTAAAGAGCGGTTGTGCAATTGGCTCCCAAAGAAAAAGTGCAACGAAGAGGACTCACTTAGATTATAATATTATAACAGTTTGAATAGCGCGCATTAAGTTCCACTTAATAATAATAATACTTGGATGACTTGTACATCGCCGTTTTTGTGAAAAATCACCTCAAAGGCGCTGTACAAATACTACTTGCTAGGGTTTATCTTATTATGTACAAATACAGAAACACACTTACCTTACTCCAGATTAAAACGTTAAATTACAAAGTTTTCACTTGAGATGATATGATTTTGCACGAAAGGACACTTATATTAGAAAACACTGCACATTGCATGATATTGCAATTACTGTTTAAATCCTATTTATATATTTATTAGAATTTAATATATTTTTTAATATTTATATCTATATACTATACAGCACCACTTAACATATAATTTTTTTTAAATGTATAATAAAGGTGCTTTGTATGGTGTTTTATAATGTGGAGTGTAAGGTAGGATTGAAGAGGTGATACTGTGAATGGAGTGTTATATGTGTCGTGACCACCTCACTAGGAGAACCTGTGGTGAGGTGTTCACGTGCATGTGTTATATGCGGTACAAGTATTGATGTATATTGATTAGTATTGTTTTAATGTTTTAGTTTTGCTATATAAATGTAAATTAGGTATAGAATTTGAAGATAAATACATTTTTTGTCTTGGTTACAGTGGGCAAATCCTTTAAAAAATAATAAACATGTAATTATAGATACTATAGACTAAGTTTGATAATAGGAAAGTATATTGCACGGAAAAAGAGAGAAGGGACTATAGGAACACAGCGCGATACCAATCCCGGAACGCACATATGTAGCTAAAAAGCTATGGGATATTTTTCATACAACATAAATACGGTCGAGAACGGTGCCGGAACGTGCGTTAAAGCCGAAATTGGCTTTTTCGGTGCGCAGCGATAGGACAAATATTATTTTCTTATTTTTTAAATATCTAATTTCTTATTTATTTTCCTTTAACCCTTCGACATACCTTTTTGAAATGGGGTAACTCCATAATAATATAATTTTCGATAAAGAAGAAAATCTGTTCATAGAAAGCAGATATTCTTTTCTTTTCTTAAATCGCTTCAATGTTGAAATCCCAATGATTTAGACCACGATCCGCCACTGGTAATACCTGTCGATCAGTTTTTCATCTGCTTGTTTCTCCGTTGATGGGATGAGTCATTAGACCGTGACGATATATTTACCTGGTTGGAACAAAGCACAATGATGCGGCTACCACTTGCATTGTAACGATTGAATCATTTGTACAGGATTGGTTCATATTACCTGTCATCATTAGTCATAATATGTGCATCTAATTGTTAACGAATCGAAGACTAACCCTGGTTCAGTTGGATGGGACATTGTGTTATTGTTTTTATTTATTAATTATTTTTTTATGCATACAATCACACGAGCAAGGTACAAAGGTTATAATCATCATGTTTAAAGCCAGATTTTTTTTTTTAGTTACACCTCACAAGAATTCTTAAAAAAAAATGAAACACAAGTACAGGATTATTCAAAATAATAGACTCAATTCCACACGTTCTTCTCTAATATACGCAGTCGGTCCGGGCTTTTTCCTTTACAGAGACATACAATCCAGTTTGCTCAAATGGGTGATACCAACAACAAATGTTCTTTCTAGTTGGAGGTTCAATGTTAAAATGGAGACGAAAGGTGCGCTGCACTACAGTTGCCGAAATCTTGTGCTGCATAGTAGCCATTTTACTCACAACCGACGCGAATGGTTGCTTGAGGGAGCGATCACTGTGAACGATCTATCGGTGAGATTCTAAACTTTCGGACGTCCTCTTTCAAATGCTATGTAGATCATTCACATATAACGTTATTATTATTTACTTACCACTAATAACATAATTTTATTTACATAATTTTATTTACATATTATTATTTACCTATTTTTATTATTATGTACTTATTATTATGTACTGATTACTATTTACTTATTAATATTTACTTCATATTTAACGTGCATTATTATATTCTACTATTTACTGATTATTATTTACTATTTTTCATTCGTGTATTATTATTATTTACTATTTTTTTTTCGTGTATTATTATTTACTTATTACTATTTACTGATTATTATTAAATTGTAAAGCCGCTCATCTCAACACAGGAATGTCCTAGTGAGATGAGTGGCTAATGTTTTTGTTTTCATAATGAAATTTAAGAATAAATAAACGTATCGCATTAAATGGAGCACGGATTAGAGTCTCCGCCTGCATGTGCTGCCTGCCTAATCTATTTTATATAAATTTAGAAAGGAATGAATCATTGATATCAAAAAGCCCAACGAAATATGTAGGTATTTACAGTTTACACAGTTAACTTATTTATTTGCTTACCGTATCTAACGACCAACGATCATCACAACGCAATATAAATAATCAACTTGTCAACTCCCCTCCCTGGTCATGTCTCCAAATAAATAAATATTTAAATAGAAAGATAGATCTCACTTTCAGAGGTAATGCACTATTCATGGGATGATTCCCAGCGGTAACTTATTCCGGTGCTGCACGAGAAAGTCAGTATCGACAGTTGAGATTTTTAGTATTTGTCATTCGGAAAGCATTCTTGTCACGCTGGACGAGGAGGATGCTCATGCATACTGGATTGGAGAGTGAGCGATCAAAATTATATGAAAGCAAAGCGACAAGCAGACTTGATAACAGTGACGGTTTTCTCTAAAGTGCGTTTATGTAGTGAACTCCCATAAAAAACGTAAGAACATAAAACAAACAGGTAACATAATTTTACCACAAATTTGTACGGAATAATATTTTGCAAGAAGCAACAGATTTTTTTTTGTGATAATTGTACTTTAAGTTGTTATTTTTCTATTGCAGTAAGTGCATCAAAAAACGAATATTTCTTACGTAAATCCTGATTTTCGCATTATATTTTTAAGCCGCAGACGGGCTTTGGTACTAGTACCTCGTAAATGGAAAAGAAAACAAATAATTATTTTCATATGTCTAGGAGATTTTTTGAGTTAGAAAAAACATACAGTAGACTCATAGATTAATATTTTCTGGTTTCTCGAAATTCTGGGTATTTCTTTATCCAATCGTGGGGTATTTTTCCTTTTTTAATATTCGATTGAACTCCCAATGAGAGAGGCCACGAACCGCCAGTGCACAGCGCTATATATAAAGATAGACACAACGATGGATAACTCCGATAGCAAACTCGCTGTGTTTGTTTGAAAAGATAACAGTAATTTCTTGAAAAATGGGAAGGTATACTACGAAGTAAGGTAAATGACTTGATTGGTAAATAGGAAATAATTAAGTAAACAAATGAAATTCGAAATTTCCTATGCATAAACCTAATACGTGATCAACCCTGGATTATACAAAGATTTTCATTCTCCTGTAAAATTGTTAACCGCGATACAGGCTTAGTCCTAGAGAGGTTAATTTAAAAAAAATGTGAAGTTTCTTGCGTATTATGTTTCTTTTTATCAGTGGCAGATAGACTCAGCGTATTAATGTATAAAATGATTGTTCTTACAATCAATCTTCACTTAAGTACTAACCAAGAAACGCAGCGCCGCGCGCGCCACACCTACCGCACCACTACGAGTATAACGTGTGAAAGGCAGGAACTGAATATAAACAATGACGCAGATACACATAATTTCTTCGTATGGTGGAGGTCATAGTGGGATGCTGAGATTATTCAGCCAGTCGACGGCATCGGGAGTCACTCGGTTCAGCACAGATGTGCTATAGGGAAACTGATGAAGGAGACATTCTTCTACGATGTGTTCTGTTGTTTGAATACGAAATTCACAAAGTTCGAAATCCTAAAGGACCCATTTATACATCCTATACGCACAACGGCTGTGACTGCACCAGATGCGGTTTAATGAGGTCCACATCTTCCGAGTGAGGGAGAACCCTGGCAATTTAATAGTAGGGTCTACAACAAGGTGCTTGTTTCTCACGTCCGAGGTCTGCCACTGAGTTCGCCACGACTCTTCAGAGGAGTATCGTGATAGAAGCAGTCTTTATTTCAATCATCTTCAATCCTAAAAGGTTTCCTATGGTTTTCCTTATTTCCAAAGGAAAATGCGGAGAAACTCCAATAAATAGGTCATAGCCGATACCTTCCCTCTCCTCAGTCAACACAGACATTTCTGTATTTATGCCGCAGTGCTGATGCTGGTGCTGGTCGGACTGCTGATGATGATGATGCAACATCCATACAATTTAGAAGGGTTTTTATGAGATATCATATGAACAGATTTTTCCCTACAGAAATCACAGGACGCAATTGACATTAACGGTCAGGTACTATTTAAAACTACCATCATGCGGTGAAAAGCGTGAGGCGCAAAGACGCCGTTCTATTTGTATAAAGTTATTATTATTATTAAAGAACCTGTAAATTTAGAGACAGTAACTTTAAATGTTTGTCACTTCCTGCCTTACCTGCCGTAGCGAACCGGCAGAGGTGTTGGTTATCCAATAAATGGTTCCCGGGGTAGCGTAGGTAGTTGGTAAAAATCCACTTAAATTTTTTTATAATCAGGTTCGCAATTGTGAAACAATTTCGATTTCAATTTCGAAATTGTGCGAGAATCTGACTTTTGAATTTGATCAAAAACGAAACGAGACGACAATTGGCATTCAAGGGGGACCGTTCAAATGTCAAAAATTCAAAATGTCAAACATGATTTAAAATTCCCAGACGAGTGAAACGAAATTAAAAATATGATGATTTTCTCACTAATACTGGATACTTTGGTATGATGCGCTATTCCTTTTGTTCAGTAGGTTGAATAGTGGTTTCCTTTTGGTCGACAGAAGGTTTAAGAAATGTGTCCTTACCTGTAACAAAAGAAAAAAAATGACATAACTAAATTATGTCAAGTTAACAAGTCTAGTTGAACGATGGAACACCAAACATTTCTTTTCAGGCATCCTTTTTTACATAAACTCTACACAGTGAAAATAATTTCCCTCGGGGTCTATGTCATCTTTGGGAATGCTCAAAGGAAGGAGTGAACCCGGGTCTTGAAGAGACCCATGCTGTAGGAGGGAGGAAACAATGAAGCGATCTGACTTGCGTCGAACTTCTAGCAATGACAAATCCCCCGTTCTGATTAGTATGCCGATGCTGCCGATAGACATTCCCGGCATACTACAGGTTAATAATAGTAATATTTCGATGATGTGCATAGCGCTGTTTTTGTGAAAAATCACCTCAAAGGCGCTGTACAAATATTTTTTTCCTCTCATCACTATTATTACTGCTTATGGCTAACAAATTGCATTCACCGGTTCATCGATCTGTAATACCAAACTATACGTACAATGCATTATGAATGTGATGCCGCGTTAAAATATACAAGTTATTAATTTTATTTAAGGGCAGATAATATTAATGTTATTGTTAACGCCATTTTGTAAATAAATAAATACACACAATAAATACGCCACAGATCATTTGCAGTCATTTGTAGCTTGATTTACAAATTTACAAAGTGTGTATTTTTAATGCTGTCCCATAAACAAAGTTCCAAACATGAATAAATTTATTTTATATCTACGAAATATGTTTTAAATTTTCCGCGAACGGCGTAGGGTAAATTGTCGCTTCGATGGCACGGCTGGTCACGTAGAAGCGTGCCAATTGTACTGTGGCGATTATGTGGAGGAATTTAGACACCTCAACCGACACTCATCCCCACTCACTTCTTATATTTTATTACTACGGTATGGTAGGTGAGGCGTCTGCTGTATTTCGCTATAACAGTGCTGTCGCTCAGGCATGTGGAATGTAATTATTGAAAGCATGATAGGAGATCTTTAGTTTAATTGAAAAGTGAAATTAGAGTTTGTTGTCCTTTGTATTGATACTTCCGATATTGAATAATTATTTCAATAACGCTATAGAAATTATTCAAATGACTCAAAACAATTAAAAATGGTACGAAATCGTCGGTTAAAGTTTATTATAATGATGTACTTATAGAAAATAATTGATCATGATTAGTGGCAAAGTGGAAAGGTTGTAAAGCTGAATAATTAGAGTGGGGGTCACAACGTTTCCATTTGTACCCATTCAATAAAAGTTCTATCAAATAATTTTTAAACTTAACTTAGCAGGCTAAGAGCCCAATGATTTCCACATTCCATGCATGACCCTTTACTTTCTATAGAGACATGATTACAGGCCTTCTTCAATCTAGGCGTGTAACCCATCTCCAAACACTGGTTAAATGTAATAATATTTCATGTGCTTAATATGTTTATAGAAAATATATAAATAGGTACATGGAATTCTTATGTAACCACAAAAAAACATAAATAATATGGACGTAAACTGCAATTATTATTGGATTGTTCAACTTTTTGACTTAATAAAGTCACGAGAATAATAAATTCAGCATAGCCATGAATCAGGGAAACGGCGAATGGCCAATAGCGAGAACAAATCGCCCATTTGCATGCAAATTACACCAAACGAGTCAGAACTGTTATTATTATTATTATTTCTACTATTACGAGGATTGTTGTCGAGGCATTTCATCTGAGTAGAGTATTAGAGACTAGAGAGGTGACCACAGGCGAGACGGTGTAGTGGTAAAGAACACTGACGCCTGACCTTGGGGAGTGGAAGACGGTGACACGGTGAACCAGCCAAAATTCAACGATCGGGAACGATTTCTGCTCAATAAGAAAACATTTTATAAAACTTGTTTCGGCTAACAAAAAGTTGTCCAAAGAAGCGAAGCTAGCAGTCCACAATGGAGTGCTGATACCAACCCTGATGTATGGCAGTGAGGCATGGAATTGGCAGGGGAAGGATGAAAGTAAACTGATTGCCGTAGAAATGAGATCTCTGATGCGAATGTGTGGTAAAACCATGTATGATCGTGTGAAAAATATTGAGATTCGTAAAAAACGCAAGGCTGATAGCGTAATGAGCAAGATAAAGAAAGGGACGCTTAGATGGTTTGGGCATGTAGAGCGAATGAACGAAGAAAGTAGTGTAAGGAGAATATATGACGCGAATGTGAATGGAAGAGGAAGCAAGGGACGCCCGAGGACACAAATACTTGAGTCGGTCCATGTCAGAAGTCGGAATAATAGAAGAGAATGTATGAGACGATGTATGAATGTGAATGAAGCAAGAAGTGTATGCCAATATCGAGTTGTTTGGCGGTCCGTCCTCTCTGCCTACCCCTGCGGTGAAACGGCGTGAAGGTTAGGTAGTTAGTTCATTGTTTCGGCGAAATGTGGCATTAGTTTCCCTCTGCAGTAACGCGGTAAGCTTCTTGACTCTTGACCTAGACTCACGGGTGGCAGTTTCAAATCCTGGCTTGGCAAAAGAAGACAATTTGGAAGTTAATCTAAAGTGACATGCCGGGTAAGTATGGTCCCGCTTACTTTCTGCCCGTACATAATATAAGTAATATTTATTTATTTTTCATAGTCTCCATAAAACAGATGTACACTAAAATATATTACAGATATTAAGATACTCGTACATTACAATAAATGAGAAATGGTTAAAAAAAAAGTATACATAAATAAACGAGTATTAGAAGTAACAAGTAGTACAAGTAAACATTTATATATGAATTGTTTTAAACATACTGAAGATCTGTATCAAACATTCAAGAAGTTGGTAAACATTGGTAAGTAAAGTAAAAAAATCGTGGGGGCAGTTTTATAACTGTTTTGTGACACGGGTCAAAAGATAGTGGCAAAATTGTTTGTATATTATATCATAATATATAGTATATTATTATGTATAGTATATTAAAATGTATACATAATGTATAGTATATTATAATGTATACATAATGTATAGTATATTATAGAATGTCAACGGTGAATTCAGCATCATTGAGGAGTTGAATAGCTCTGCTAATTGGCGTGTTCTGATTAACAGAATTTCTCACTTTCGGAGCATAAAATAGTACATGGGATCTCCCACGAGTATGCTCGTTAGGAACGTATAAATTTACCTCTTTCGACAGGTGGATTACATAGGGTTCCAGAGATTAACTTAACAATTAACACGAAACTATTATGAATCACTAATGAGCATAATGCCGTGTAGAATGTAATATACTTGTTGGCAATTCACATGTTTTTAATATTGCTTAGTAACATGTTGAATATTTTAAGCACGTTATTTTCCAGGGGTCGCTGTCGGTATTTATTATTATATTTCGGTACAAGCATGCCTTCATCCTTTGTGAACCTAGCATTGTGCTCATGATCCACTTTCTTCTTATATTCAGAGTCCGATATATGATGAATCAATATTCTATACCATAAGAAGACGTGTATATTATTTTTCTTCTCGAGTCCCTTCACCATTGCTGAGGATCGTGACCCCCACTCTAATCTCCCCGTGTACAAGGCTCCTCCAATCCTCGCGGTCCTGCACTGCGTGGAGAGCCAAGGACACCGGCGTTCCGGACACCTGCGAGATTAGATCACTCCAACGCATCGGTGACCTTCCTCCGCTTCTTCTGCCTTCCACTTTGCCAGTGACTATAAGCTTCCCCAGGTTGCAGTTCTCGGTTTGGCGAGTTTGACTATTGTGGGTACCAAGCCCTTCCAGAATTGATATATTTGTGAACCTGGCTGTCAATGGAATCCTGAGCATTTTCCTCTTGCACCACATTTCTCTATCCGCTTCCTTTCGCTGGCTACGAGTGTCCATGTTTCCACACCGTAAAGGAATATGGGGAAAATCAGCGCCCGGACGAGTCTCACCTTGGTGGTCTTCGTTTTACCTCTGTCACTCCACATCTTTTGCTATTTGCTCATGGCGTCTTTTGTCATGCAAATCCTACGGTATTAATGTCCTAGAGTCCTATGTTAATCGTCGTGTAGACGCAAATAGTAGAAATGGTAATTTCCCCTAATACGCAAGAGTCTGGAATTCAATTCGTTCCACGATGTACATCCTGTGTCCTTTTTACGTGTGTTCTGTTTTATCAGCGCAGTGGAGTGTAATGTCAAAAATACGGCAAAAATCCGCGCCATCGGGTGTTAACCTGCTAGTTATATATTGTTATGTTAACCTCAAAATGGTGTTAGGAACAATATATAGTTTGCACCAAGAAGACATCCCGACAATTTGTAAGCGGTAAATTTAAAATTCGACGTGGTAACGGTAATCACACGCATCCCGTCCATTCCGCTAATCAGAAGCCATCATCAAAATTAGGAAATAAACTAAAATACTCGTTATAATGGAAACTGCAGGAAGTGGTATGTATTAAGTTATCACGGGTTCCAGCTGACCTTGGTATTTCAAAGGGTCAATTAGTCGGTAGTGTTCCACGGCTGGCTTGCCCATCGATCTCAAGTTACGATTGGTTGGACAGCCTCGGAGGCGGGTAAATATTAAATAACAAAGGTGAGCCAATCCTAGATAGAGTACAAGGTGTGAATCATTGATGACCTTATAGCGAGCTATCGGATATTGTTCAACCAAAATATAATACAGCGGAAGAATGTTGCACAAATGTAGGTTACATAATATCTAATACATTAACGGCCTGCTTCTTCTATGGTTCAATCTAAGGTCTACAGCATCGAGCGCAGAAATGCGTTCTGCCTTAAAAAAATCAGTTTTTTTAAAAAATTATTTTTATTTAATTTTATTGTATGATATTAATTACATGCAATGGGCACTTGTACCAGATAAGCTACTGCAAGTAGCTTGTCAGCAGGAGTTTAGTTGAATAATATTATATAATAAAACAATAAATAACAATAATCATACACACAGCAACAATATAGGGGCCTGTTGTGATGTCTATAACAAACTTCACAACAATTTAAAATATTTTTTTTCTCTGGTAAAAAAAAAACCATCATACAAATATTTTTTCGCATTCAGCTCTTTTTTTTACAGTAACTCCACACAGAAGGCCCTGAGGGAAATAAATTCCCACAAGGCAAATATCATATTTGGGGAAGCTGTATGGAGGGTTGCCTTCATAATACCAATTGTCCCACTTCATAAAAAGGGAAACATCCCTAGATCATTTATTTATATAAAAAATACACTAATCGTCGAAAAAAAATTTCAGTTAATGATTTCAAAAGCATGTTTTAAGAATTTTACATAAATAAAAATTGGTGAAATCCATGGCGAGGCGTATTGAAGCACTTATTAACAATAAAGGAGGAAGAAGAAAGGACTTTTTTTTAATCTCTTTTTCTAATCCTGACTACATTTTTTAATCAAATTCCAGTACTGTAACACCCAACGTAAAATATGATTTTCCTTGCCTAAATTCGAGCAATAACATAAATAATTAATAATTATACATTAAATAATATATAATTATTAATTTCGCTAAAAAACAGTGTTTATCTCAAGTGACCTGCCAGGTAAGTATGTTCCTGTACAATATTATATGCCTGTGAATAAAATTAATAACATTTATATCTTAACGCGGCATCACGTTCAAAGTTAAAATATATTGTACATATAGTCTGGGTATTACAGATCGATGAACCGATGAATCCAAATTGCTAGACTTGAGTAGTAATAATAGACAGTATTTAGTTAGTGATAAGATAGAGCATAGGAAAAACATATATATTTGTACAGCGCCTTTGAGGTGATTTGTCACAGAAAACGGAGCCATATAAAAGCCATTCAAATAGTATTATTATTATTATTGTGAGGTCGCCAAAAGCCACAACTGAAATTGCATGTCAATTCAGATGGAGGAGAATTAAATCAGATCTCGCATGTAAATTTAAAATCAATGAGATTGTGGCATGAAAGTAGGACAATGGTTCAGTTGCATACCTAATAAACAAATAATTATAAATGTTTCTGAATGTAAATAATTATTATCAAAAATCTCAAATAAAATCATGTTAAAAATAAATACCTACTCTTCTTTTGCCAATAACCTTCTAATGTATATAATATCGATGACAAATAGGATTTAAACAGTAACTTCAATGTCATGCAATGTGCAGTGTTTTCTAATATATGTGTCTTGTGCGTGCAAAGTCATATCATCTCAGCCCGAAACATTGTAATTTAAGGTTTTAATCTGGAGTGCCCTACCAAGTATGTTTTCTATAGATGTACATAATAAGATAAACCCTAGCAAAGCAGTATTTGTACAGCGTCCTTGAGGTGATTTTTCACAAAAACGGCGCTACACAAATCATCCAAGTATTATTATTATTAGCTATAAAGCATCAGGAGTAGATATATATATATACGTAACTCTTGGGACTAAATACAATAATAATTTGGTAATGCATATCTGGTTAAGGCATAAATGATTCAAAGACGTATTTTTCGAAACAAAGACGGGAAGCAAACCATGTGGGATCAAGGTCCTTGGCGCCATGTGGCGAACATTCGGGAAGGACGAAAACAGAGTTTGCGAAATAAAATGCGAAACTTTAGTCTGTTATTGTCGGCGAATGGGTACAAAAAATTATTATAAAATTCGAGCAAAGTGAACTCCGAGAGATGTACGTAAAAATATTATTGTTATGAACCGCAGAGCAGGCAATTACTAGAGATGCCCTAACACGCAAGGGGAGGAACACAAATTAAGGGGGGCGAGCTGCAAGTCACTGTTATTTTATTTTCGAATAAATTCATCCCGACAATCTCCAGGCAACTCGCATCGCACTGCAAAGAATTAGTATTTACCCTTCGAAAAAGAAATCTGCTAATGATCAACTCGTCCTTTTTAGAATTGTGCGGAATTTATGGCAAATCTCATTTTTTACCGTAGATGTGGTACAGATTACAAAATAACAGCCAACAAGTAAAACAGTAAATAAGAAAAAGGTTCAACTTGTATTTAGTTTGACCCTTTTTACAAGTGTATTAAATATGCTTACCGCAGTCAAATTCACGTGAAAGAAATGTGGAAAAAAATTATATCACTAAAACTGTTAATGTATTATTTATAATTGAATAAGTAAAATACAATAAAAAAGCGCTTATCTGTAAAACGGCGATGTAATTTCATTCTTCTATTTTACAACGTTTTAATGCGCAGGAAACCATAACTATTGTTTTATTCCTTAAAATCTTCTAATGATCGCTCGCCGCCAGTCAATACACGAATTATGAAGTCATGTATTCGAGAACTGGGTGAAATCGCCTGGTGCCAAATTTTAGTTGTCACGTGGTCGAAATGGCAGGCAAATTTGGCTATTATGGCACCTCTATTCATTCGGACGTCAGTGTTATGAACTAGATGTCTAGCAGAAAATGGGAATTAATTGCACACAGTAAAAGTACCTTAGTTTGGTCCACTAATTTATTTAAATTCATAACCATATTGTATGAAACTGTATTACTTTATTTCTACAAACGTTGATATATCGACACAGAACTGAAAATCTACCATGGTAACTTTTCAAATCGCAATTTGATAACAAATAATTGTAACGTGCACACGTTCCACGAACGCAATTCTTACAGGTAAGTAAGATTATGAAATCGGATACAAGCAATAAAATCTACGCCCGAAACTGTCAATTTATATGGTATTTTCATAGGCTAAATTGGAAAGAATTGGCAGTGGAGCGATATCAAATCGATTGGAGGAAAATTAAACGATAATAAAAGGTTTTTTATAGTTATTTTATTACGATAACCATTGGTAATTCAATAAAGTTGGATAGCGTCGCTGTAAAAGAATTCACTAAATTATTGGTAATTGGTTGAATACTAAACTGTTGTTTTTTGTGGGTTTTTGAATTTCCAAAGATTTGGAAATAATTTCTTTTGATCATGTCAATATAATTGAGCTTTAAACAACAACTCGGTCTTGGTACACACTCCCTGCTTAATTCACATTCATACATACTCTTTTGCTATTCTGACTCTTGATAAGGCCCGACTCAAGTATTTGATTCACTTGATCGTGCCATGTTTTCCTCGAGCGTCTTCGGTTTCTTTTTCCATTCGCATTCGCGTCATATACTCGCGTCATATCCTAACACTCCTTTCTACGTTCATTCGCTCTACATGGCCAAAACAACTGAGCGTTGTTTTCTTAATATTACTCATTACGCTCACATCAGCCTTGCATTATGCGTGAATCTCAACATTTACAGGCGATCATACATGGTTTTACCACACATACGCCTTAGTGATTTAATTTCTACAGCATTCAGTCGATTTTCATCCTTCCTCTGCCAGTTTCATGCCTCACTACCCATACATCGGGGTGGGTATTCGCACTCCATTGTGGACTGCTAGCTTCGCTTCTTTGGACATTTTTTTTTGTTGGCGCCAACAGCGGTTCGGTCCTCCGTTAATTCAGCTTCACAGTACTTATTCACCTTCAAAACAATCTCAAAATGGTTGCATATTTCACTCCGGGCAGTTTAATAAATAATAGAAAAATAATTAAACGAAAATACGTAAAATTTCAAAAGAATCATTTGAATAGTTTCGGAGTAAGTAGGTAGATATTATTATTTTCAATTAAGGTGTGACTAATAGCTATAATTATAATTCCCCATAAAGCCTGTGGTTTAGTGGGTCACGAGCCACTAAATACCATCAATTATACTCATACGATGCTCACGTTTTGATTTCATTCAAGGTTCCACACTCATTAATTTATCAAAACAAACCGACTCCAAAAAATTCTGGTACAAAATTTCTAAGCAGCAAGTAAGAATATATTCGAGGTCGACCGAACGGCGATGAGTGACTGAACAGAACGGCCGCACAGAGTTCAGAATTGCAACATCAGTTGGCCATAACTACAAATTTAAAATATTTTCTCTTGTCACGTGCTCCAATTACTGTATCTGCATACAATAAGATCTAAATCGTCTAAACGTTTATTGTAATTGCACAAGTACACAACACAACAGTCAAATAAATATAAAGAAATTCGGCACACAATTTAAATTCACACGAAATAAAATCCCATTTCTTCTAAATATCCCCTTAACCGCCCTACCCAGTGGCGGCTCGTGACTTTTGAGTGAGCTAGAGTGCTAAAATTGAAAAATACGGCAGTGCCCCACCTAACTGAAAAATTTTCATACGAATAATTGAAATTAAAAAAAAAATCATTTTCAACTAAAACAACATCAATAAAGTCGTATTTTTCAATCTTAGCACTCTAGCTCACTCAAAAGTCACGAGCCGACACTGGCCTTACCCATAGGAACGTACGTGATAGGGCCGCTATATTATCGCCCGAACGTAACAAGCCGTATCGTTCAAGTACAAAAAAAGCAATACCAAAAACCCACAAAACATTCGTATACGTCAAGTTTGTTCCTGCGCCATCTCGTTTAGTATTTCGAGGTCAGCCGAAGCTAACGTATGTATTGACTGTGTGGATAGTGCAAACCCAATCTGCCATGTGATATATGGTACATAAAAAAGGAAAATAGGAATATAAAAATACCAACATATATAAAAAGAAAATTTAAAAACATAATAATTAAGAACATAAAATAAATAAAATTGTCTTTCAGGGTGGTAGCCGCATCATCTGCATCTATTGCTCATTGAGTGGAGAGCTGATCCACTCGGATGCAGCCACGACAATGGCGTCGGTTGACTTCCGTGTCCTGCCCCAGAAGCTGGATAGTCGATGGGGAAGTAAGGCGGGGAATGAGTGGACCCTCCCTTGAGTGAACATCGTAGAGGCACTGCAGAACCTTGAAAGTTGTAGGAATAGAGATCTACCACACCATATAACTCCCTTGATCGTGCCGGGACTCGTTTCTGAGTTTTTACGGACCGCGAATTTTTTTGGACCCTCTTTTATAATATATATTGATTACGTATGTAAATACTCCTCCCATAACCGCGAGCTAGTGGAGCTCAACTTATAGAAAGTTGAACAACAAGAAGTAAAAAAAAGTAATGTATTGTCATATTTATGTTATAATTATGTAATTTATTGTAATAAATAAATACTCTAAACAGACTAGATCCATTCCCTTCCCCTTCCCACCACCATCGCATCCCCATAGGCTAAACTTGTAACTTTTTTGCAATTGAATAATTAAGACACACCAGTGAAAACATATTATTGGTTCAGTTTTTATATACCTTATACATCATAAATATTGTAAACTGTTGGTTTAAAAAAAAACAACTTAAAATTATCGTTAAGAAAAGTATGGTTCAAGAAAACTATATTCTTGTGATGTTGTATTGCAAATAGACAATTGTCGGTAAAAGAAAAATTATATTATAAAAAAAACCTTCACCCATGTGAGTCCAGATTTTTTTTTCACATATATGTATGGCCATCTAAATTAAAAATTGGGACGTCTGTGCAGCGGTTGGCGGTGGTGAATTTCTGAATCTGCATATTGTGTAGATGGTTATTTTGTTTGTTTGCCACGTGATCACGATGCGTATAATGTAATCACTTGGAGTGTACTACATTCCGAGCGATGATTGCTGACGACGGTTGGTGACATGCCCTAGTACTCTATATACAATTAATGCAACTTCTGCGGGCAGGAATGTAAACGATAAGCAGAAGGCATTAAAATACACGTATTGTTTATTTATTTACGGTACAAAAAATACCCCATACAACACAGATTATAAATTTAATTGTAAAAAAAATTATTTCTATTCAATTAAATTCCTCCACTCCGAAAACATATAATAGATTTAGCCAAAACATTTTACTCCAAATTAGAATCGAACTCGAATCCCTCACCTCGGCCGCTGGTCCCCATCACGGACCCCCTGTCTCCGCCCAAATTCCATCTTATACCCTCCATTACCTTAGTGAGAGGGGTTAAATATAAGATTGCTACCAGCACGTGCTGCAAGCACATAAAACACAGTTTACAATTCTGTGAAATAATTTTTTTAAAAAGCCCTACAGTAGCAATAGGCAGCCCGCTCACTGGGTAGAGAAGATTATCTCCACATTTATGCACCTCTAAACACAGTTGAAACAGGAAGAGGGAGAAATGTTCCCTGGCAATGTACACAAAAATTTTACAATACGATATATATATTCTATCCAATTCACTTTACCGTAGATTAAGAAGAGATCACATAAATATGTAATGTGCGCCTTGCTCGGGATTTTTTTACAATAATGTTATGAAGTTGTGAAATTTTGCCTATCGTTTGAGTGCCATAATTGATTTGACAGGGAAAGTAATGTCTTGTGACGACTATTATTATCTCTAAACAAAGTAACATTGATTTGAAAATTTTATTTCATATCTAAATAATAAAGTTCTTATGCAGGCATCTACTTGTATTTTCCATTTTGAAAATACTATACCCAAATAAAGAATCTTCTTTTGAATATGTAATCTGTGGCTAACCAGAGTGGTATAACTATGGGCTAAACTCAATACAACATGGCGAGTTCAATGTTTTTCATACTAATTTTAAAACGTTATAGCAACAGTTTTACATATCGGATTACATTCAAACTAAATACCAGTGTATGTAGTTCGTATCTCTACACCTTCCCGGCACTAATAAGAACAAACTGTGCAATTTTCAGCGCAACCGGTGGTGTAATTTTCGAGAAAATTGAGGACACACAGACAAACATTCATTTTTATATATAGAGATTATTACTTGTTATTGTGTTTAGTATTATTTAGAAGGTTTTTTTTGTTCTGTTGTTTCGGCGATCAAAACCATTCTCAAGCTGTGGTTAGGTCACATTGAGACAAGTTACTTTTAAGATTTTATTCACCCTTACCAAATTTCTATTTTCATGTTATTTTTTTTTATTTCATGTTAATAATACTATAAATGACCAAACAGAATTTAAATATAAATCATTTGTAGCATTGCTTGCATTACAAGTATCCATAGCTTACATTTTTAAATGCTAACAACCCTTAAAGATAACTTAATATTGTACATTTGGGCGGCGACAGCCTAGGGGCCTGATTAGGGTTATTTTAAAGATTAAGCCTTATCCTTAGGGTTAATTTAGCTTAACTACTTTTAGCTTAATTCCAATTTCATGTCAAGGACAATAAATTTTTAGTTTGTGGATTAATTATCACAGTATTATTAAAGACTATAAGTACATCGCACGTACTTAACACTCGTTGTTTATTTAAATTATGTGGTAGAGCGAATGAACGAAGAAAAGAGTGTAAGGAAAATATATGACGAGAATGTGATTGGAAGAAGAAGCCGGGGACGCCCGAGGAAGACATGGGACGATCAAGTGAATCAAATACTTGAGTCGGGCCATGTTAGAAGTCGGAATAACAGAAGAGAATGTATAAGGCGATGAAGCAAGAAGTGTACGTCAATTTTAAATTCCTTTTATCCGACATTTCGGGCTTTTGGCAATACTTTACAAACATCGCTTTTTCGTTAATTAGGTTAATTTAATAGCATTATTAAGCGACAAATGACCCAATTTGAAGAATAATACTTGTTAAAACTACGCACATAAAGATATTTTTAAAGAATGTCATTACTGAATGACAGCTGCCATCCGAGAGCAAAAAAGTATAAAGCAAGTCTTTATTAAGCCCAAGGGTAAGGAAAATGCCTTATCCTAAACAATAGATTGCTTTTCCTCAATCAACACTCTACTAATTATGGGTACCATTATCCAGTGTCCAGAACATGGAGATTTGTTAACTCAAGCCATGGCCTTGAAATTTTTGGAACCAGTGTTAATGACTTTTGTAGGAATTTACGAAATTAGGACTCTAAGATTATCACAATATCTATAATCATGGACTCTACTAAAACCATGTTCAGGCTTTGACTGGAATGTTCTCTCAAGTGTATACTTTTGTTCTCTTTTTGTCATTGCTTCATTTTTGTATTATGTATGTGCTGTTCTTTTTCTGTAGCTCTTGTTTATTTCATTTCGTGTTATGTATTTTGTGTAATTGGACATTGGTCCGTAAATAAATAAATAAAAAAATAAAAAATCCGGAATGAGCCCCGGGGCCCAGCAATCGGTCGATCCGCCACTGCATCAAGTAATAAAGTCATCTATTCTATATTAAAAGTAGCAGAAAGACAATGTAGAATTATTAGAGCAATCGAACCAGGGCGCGAGAAGACTGAGAGCTTCTTAACAATAATTGTTTGAATGCGATAAGGTCAAAGAGCAGATTGTTTATATTGTCGAACGAGTACAGAAGTAACGCGACCAACAGCGGAATATCAGATATCTGATCAGACAATCAATACAGTCTAACCTTTAGATTAAAGAAAATAATGAATATACAGAATGGTCATGGATCAAACGAAGCGGGGTGATAGGGGAGGTTATTTGCAATTGAAAGTGACCAAATATGTGGTGAACTAACTAATTAACCATCACGCCGTTTTTCCGCAGGGGTAGACAGAGAGGACGGAAGGCCAAACAACGATCTTGGCATATACATCTTGCTTAATTCACATTCATACATCGTCTCATACATTCTCTTCTATCATTCCGACTCCTGACATGGTCCAATTCTTAATCCTTTCAAACTTATATCAATTTTGGCGTTATAGTTTTTTAATAGTACAGTATTTTAAATAATTATTTTTTATAATTACGCCGTAAAATGATGTGTAATAATAATTGGACGATTTGTATAGCGCCGTTTTGGTGAAATTTTTTTCCTAAAACTATGGCATATATAATTTAACGTAAGACTCTAGGATATTAATATTGTACGAATAATAATATAACAATGTTCCCATATGCAGTGTAACCCTCGGTGCATTTCATAACGTTATCTTATCTTATCTGCATTTCTAGTGAGTGCACACTGCACAGACTCTCAGCTCGCATTGTAAACAATATTTCCCACACTCACTCTCCGAGACATTTGTTGCTCACCGTATGTAATGCATTACACATCGCTCGCACTCCCAGCAGAGCAAATGCTCGACCGAAGGGTTTTAATTAATAAGCAATTATGTGCCAGCTCTTGCCTTCTTTAACTGTTATTATAACTAGGTCTGTGCGCCCATTGTATGCTAAAACTAAACAGATTATTTAATGGTACGACAACTCTGTGGTGTAATACTCGTACATTGTTGCATCCTTTGTAAGCTCGACTGAACATTGCAGTGCTTTTATAAACGCCATAAAGATTCACTTGTGGAGGGCCATCATGGCCCTAAAATATCTAAAAAACCCTCGAGGTGCAGAAACGGGCGGTTCTTTTGAGAGATTCGCTTATGTTAACAAACGGACTGCAATCTTAGGCGCACAGACGTCGGATGGGAATGCTATCCTTGTTTTACCGGTATTTTAATGGAAGATGCTCTGAGGAACTAGCGGTATTAATCCCTTCGGCACCGGTGCATAGTCGGGAAACACGCCAAACGCGTGCCCAACATTTGCACACAGTCGACATTTGTCACATGAGAACGGGTCGCTTTTACGACTCGTTCCTGTGTTCAACAGCTCGGCTGTGGAATGATCTGCCAGCCTGTGTTTCCTCCATCCTACAACATGGGTCTCTTCAAGACCCAAGTTCACTCCTTCCTTATCCTCTAAAAGACCCTCCACACAGCATCCCCAAAGATGATATAAACCTTGAGGAAAATTATTTCCCTCAGGGTCTCCTGTGTGGCTTTTGCGTAAAAAAATGGAGCGGTATTTTAGTATAACTCATGAATAGTGGAATGTGACAAATATTCCTCTGATAAAGGAACTAATCAAATATCTTTCTGAACCTTTTAATATTTCTATTTTTGAAACTGATAATAGATGGTGGAATTCCATTATAATGATATAATAACGCACATATAAAACCTATTTCCACTTTTATTTTATTTCACCGTGACCGGTTTCAGCTTGTTAAGTCAGTCTTCCAGTCTGAAGATGGCTTTAACAAGCTGAAACCGGTAACGGTGAAATAAAATAAAAGTGGAAATAAGTTTTATATGTGTTTTATTATATCTTTCTGAACCATTTTATGTCCTTTATGTCCCTTACGTCCCTTTCTTAATCTTGCTCACTACGCTTACATCAGCCTTGCATTCTTTACGAATATCAGCATTTTTCACACGATCATGCACGGTTTTACCACACATTCGTCTCAGAGATCTCATTTCTACAGCATTCAGTCTACTTATGACTAATAATAATAAAAAGAAAGAAAGTGTGTAGAGAGATGATGTGGAGATGATGTGGAGAAGTGTAGAGAAGTTATGAAATCAAGAATTGTAATTGACTATGAATAAAAGTTTAGAGAAAAAACAAATGTAGTTTTAAAGTAATATATATCACGCTAAGAAAATTTATTAAATTTCTGATGTATGTTAGTAAAGAATCATGAAAAATGTGTAAGTCTATTAATTTTTCGTAGTGGGTATACGTTGTTATCGAGCGAAGAATTGGTGAGTTCTTTG
Organism: Halesus radiatus; assembly: GCA_022606495.2. Taxonomy (NCBI): domain Eukaryota; kingdom Metazoa; phylum Arthropoda; class Insecta; order Trichoptera; family Limnephilidae; genus Halesus; species Halesus radiatus. Next base: position 36,001 of record JAHDVE020005204.1, on the reverse strand, counting down.
CTGCATTAGTATCGTTCGCTTCTACATCGATGCGTGGAAAATTTAACCCAGCGAGGGATAGCAGTTCAGAACTCTCGTTATATGGTCTTTAAAAAGTACCTACGTATGAATTAAATTTAAGCAGAAACTGTTTTTTGTAGTACAAATATTATGAGATTTTAAAAATTCATCGAAAATTTCAGTAATCCGTAATTAGTCATTTTTTTTAACTTTACGCTTATTTTTCAAAGGTGGGCACAGCTTTTCCGCCTTTGTGGACTGCATGCCACTGCTACATACGAGTACATACTATGAAATATTGCTTACATTACAATAAACTGTAAATAAATAAATGAAGGTTTCAAAATATTTCGCGTCTTGTCATTTTAATCTGGTGCAAAATCAACAGGTAAAAGCGAACATAATGCCATGGAATTCGCCCACACGAAGCGATAGACGAGAAGCTGTGTAGTTATAGTGTTGCAGATCTGGTATGTTGAATACTGGAACATTCCGACCAGTTTCTTGGTATGGTATAAGGTAGAAGTCACGACGGATCATTGCACAACTGCTTTCACAGTTTTATCAACGCCGGTGACTGCGGTGAACCGTCGAGTGACAAGGAAGGCGAAAAAAGCATAACGGAAAAGATAAAAAGGGGAAGTGAACACGGAGCGGATGGATGCCAAACGAAAGAAGTGAAGCAAATTTACCGTGTGAACGCGGATGGAAGAAATGAGCTGGTCTCGGGGACAGCATTTTCCTAATATACTTTCTGTGTCTCTACCATGGAGCGAGACCATCAACATTGCTTTTTACCGCACAAGAGTTCCAGCCAGCAGGGAGAATGTTCTGACGATGAAGAATATATAAAATAAGTATTTATTCCGGTATGTGGGGAGGTTAGTGCAGTCCCACACTTTCCATATAAAGATACATACATTGGTTTATAAAAATAGTAGGTAAATGATACATGACACGTAAAAAATAAGAATATGATGAAAACGAAGCTTTTAAGGAGCTGTCGCATTCAAATTGTGCGGAGCCAATGTCGTTCTCCAGTATGCGTCAATCCTGGAGGTAGGACTGAGGCGGGCCTCCATGATGAGGATATTCCCGGAGTTGCTTATCCTTTCTCTCATTCCTGCCACTCTGGATCTTATAAGGGCTGCAAAACCTGAAACTCGCCCCTCCGCGAACATACTGAAAGCTCTGCAGTATCTGATCTGCGGAGGCCAAACATTATTCAGAAATCGTTATTGTACTGGACACGAAGTCTTTTCATACTGCTCCTTTCGTAGTTTGCCAAGAGTTCGCATGTATACAACATTGCGCAGAATGAAATAGCGTCTTTTTCAGAGCGATGCTGCAAAGGCGAAATCTTCTGATGAGCATGTCCACTTTTATTCTAAGAGCTCGTCTTTGCCTATCAATGTCGTTATAACCTAACCTGACCACTACACCACTGTGGTATTAAGGTAACAGTATTAAAAATAACAATACCTACATTATTATTTATTACGCTACGTGAGTCGGACAAAAACAACAGTAAAGCCATCGTTCTTTATCAGGGTGAAAATGAAACCAGCATGTTTGTTCAGTGATTAATGCAGCCTGAATGACATGTCCCACAATACATATGTGCATAGAAACAATGGTAGAATGATAAACATTGACAATAAATCGTTAAAGCGACGCGCTGTAAAAGGCGCAGAAGTCTCCGATCTAATGAATCTACATGCAAAAACATCATCCTGTCTTCGCGGGAATACACGATAAAGTAGTATTGTAATAATCGTACTATTTGACGTAAAAATATTTAATACTAGGTTGAAAAGAGGTTTGATGCAGAATGTAAAACGGTTAAAAACGAAGAATCTCTGGACTACTAGATTCCTTTTTGTTAGCGCCAGGCGCGTTCAGTCGTTCGTTAATGGAGTTTCCTGTATTACCCTTCCTTCAATGTCCTATCAGTCTTTCCATCTCTCGTAAACATACTTCCCAAATACACAAACTCATCGACCTGCTCGAAGTATTCATCATTCACATCTATATTGAACACTGCTTTCGTACTCTCTCTTTCAAACAACTCAATTGCATACCTATTATAGATATTACGTATTATAATTTCACAGATTTTTTCAGAGGTCGCGATATCGAAAAGCAAACTGAAAGGTAATCATCCGAGCGTAAATAAAGTTTTTCTAAATATTTTATGTTTACAATATTTAGGTTTTGAAAAGGGGTGTAAGGAGAATATATGACGCGAATGTGAATGGAAGAAGCCGGGGACGCCTGAGGAAGACATGGCACGATCAAGTGAATCAAATACTTGAGTCGAGTCGTATCAGAAATCGGAATAATAGAAGATAATGTTTTAGACGATGTATGAATGTGAATGAAGCGAGAAGTGTATGCGAAGATCGAGTTGTTTGGCGGTCCGTCCTTTGTGCCTACCCCTGCGGGAAAACGGCGTGATGGTTAGTTAGTTAGCAAGTTAGTTAATTACATTTTATTGCCAAGCATTGTATGTTAAATGATATGTTTAAATTGTGTTACAGTGTATGAATTTGTCATTAGATGTGTATTTAAAAAAAAAAAAAAAATTTAATTTGAAGTGAAATATTTTACAATATATATGATATTACGTGTTATAAGGTGATTGAAACGTATTTATGAAAATACGGTTGACTTTGAGATTATATTGTAGAGCCATTTTTTCAGAAGTGCATAGATAATTGCATTGTGCGATAAAGGGCGATGAAAGGCTATAATACGACATTATCGATCAGAAACAAAGGTGCCGATTAGCACAATGAGACGGAAATATTAAACAATAATATTCCTATATTAACTCGTGCAGAGCAATCGTGTGAAGTGTTATGGTGGACATAATATGTAAAAATCTAAACAATGGGTGATCTCGACTGTTTTTAATTGGTACAACCAGTGGCGGTTTTCTCTAAAGTGTAATATAAATTTAATGCACATTTAATCCTCCGTCAGTATTATTACTGCTCTAGAGAGATTTGGAAATGAATCCCACACGTGCGATATGAATTTTGCACCGACGAAACTTTCTGTTCTAAGAAATAGTCAATGAAAAACTTATTTGCGGCATTTCAGCGGCAAATCGCGTAAACGTTCAAACTTTGGGAATCTGTTAGCTGCCCGGGTGCGCAGCGACTATGGGATTTGTTAATACCAATTTTTTACGGAATAGTATTTTGCAATAAAGTGGTTATTAAAATAAGTTAATTGCTGAAAATGTATTGAGAACATTTTTTTTAAACCTACGATATTATATCCATTAGCTACAGACGCTTTAATGAATCGTCAAATTGTATCTTATTGCTGGGTCGCTAATCTCTGGTGCAGTGATATGAAGAAATTTTTTTAGATCTAGGGAAAAAAAACATAAAATAATTTTGGCCGATAAACGTGACGTCGCGGTTCATAAAATGAATGGTGCGGCCATAGATACAATAGGTGAGGCAATATCCAATACGCCATTCGAATTGTGGATTGGGTTCCATGATAGTTGATCACCCAACAGTTGGCCCCCTGACAGTTGATCCTCCCGACAGTTGATGCCTCCGACAGTTGATCCCCTAAAGGTTTATTTCTGCTGTATGTCCTCATTTGTAAAGTGAGTATGCAGAGAGGATATGCGGACGTATAACAAAAGTCCGTATACTTATATATGCAGACGGCTTAGGGAAAATACGCTATAGATTCCTACTTGCATATCACATAACTAAATGTCCCAGAAGGGATAAGTAGAGAGGATATACGGCAGTAGGTAAGTCGGTACACTTCATATCATATTCTAGACCAGGGGTGGCCAAACTTTTGACCACTACGATGGACTATTTTTTAAATTATAGACGGCAGTCTACCAACATCGCATGTGTTAGGTGACCATAAGAAAAATAGTAATTTAAAGCCAAAAATATGTTTAAATTTAAAATACATATTCAATATCAAGTTATTCTAATAAGAGAAAATAATGATTTAAAAAAAAAAACTAATTAGTTTGTAAATAAAACAATACGTTTTTTTTATTATTAATGCGAACAATGTTTGTATATTATTATTAATCCGAACAATGTTATTGTAAATACGTATTAACTGTTATTTTTTATTTCGTATCAGACGACGCGCTGGATACATGACATTGCATATTTTCGGCAAGCTTTTCATATTGTGGTTCGTATGTACTTATAGCTATTCGAAAACATGCTGTCAAATGGTCATCTGTCAAACAGGAGGGATGTTTTGTTTAGATTGCATTCATGGCAGAAAATGTGTCTGTCGCGCGATTTGTTTCACAAGCTGTGTAGGACGGGCGTCAGAGAGGTGTACATATCGACAGGCGGGCGACTAAATAGATCGCGGTCTACGCTTTGGCCGTCTATGTTCTAGACCAGTGGTCGGCAAAATTTTTCGCCGAAGAGCCAAATATGTACATTACAACGATTAATAAAAATTTTGAGAGCCAAATCTGTTTATTAATTTAGTAAACCTTTATTATAATTTTAGACCTACGGGTAAACTGAATAAGACTTGATTTCGTACTTAATAATGATTTTATTTATTGTAAAAAAATAATATAAAAGTAAGGTATCCATAAATTTAAATCAAGACAATGACTGCGAACAATGTTCTTGCATCTCCTTGGAAAGTTTGAGTATGTCAGGTTTGTGTATTGTTGTTTTTAATTTTAGGCACGATTCCGGGTTCTCATCAATAAGACGACTTCTCGGTTTACTTGATAAAATTCACGCTTGAAAAAGATTGTTCGCATGAATTTGTAGAACCAAAAAGGAAAAGAAGAGCAAACGAGAGTTTTTTCAGTTGATCATAAAAGTCATACTATTCCAGAGGTCGAACATGATCATGTCTTCCTTCTCCGGGTCTTTCAAAGAAAACCACTTGTGACGTGAACTAAGTTCACATTTGTTCCCTCTCCAGTATTTCCAAATCAACATAAAGACTTTCAAATTTAGAGCTCCATAATTCCTTGTTTTTTTTTTTTTTAAATCAGCAATTGTATTTCAAAGTTACCAATGTCAATGCCAAAAGGAGAAAATTTCAAATCTGATATCGTAGCATTAAGAGGGTTTTTGACACATGCTAAGGTCGCTCTGCTGTTTTTAAATTCCCGAAACCTGCTGAAAAATGCTTCCCTCATATTTAAAGTGGTTGTCAAGACTGTTGCGCCTGCTCGTGGATTTTTGTGCCAGAGCTGCACTTAAGGGGCGAAAGAGCCGCACTTTGCCGACCAATTGTTCTAGACCATAAGAGGTTCCCATTTTTCCCCGTGGACCTTTGCCGTTCTTTTAATTTATATAGCCAGCAGATTCCTCCTTCTATTAGTGAGTTAGTGAGTGCAACATTTCAGCAATATGTTGATTAATACAATATTTATATCATTTTTATTACGAACTCGGGGATGATATTTTTTCCATTCAGTTACCGAGTTTGGCCTTGGAAATTTTCCGTAAAAAGTCTCAGTCTGTTGATGGTGTTTTTTACTGTGAGACTCTTCTTAGAAGAATAAAAAAGTTGATTTGAACACTTAGATGACAAAAACCTAACATAATATGAATTGGACCAGCCGTGGGCTTAATGACAACGGGCATGATTACGTCTGGAATCATGCCCGTTGTCACACGTTTCGACATAATAAGCGCGGATTCAATTTGATTTTGGTCATGCCGTCAAATTACGAGACACCGTGTAATTTGCGTAGGTGAATAGAATAATTATTTTTGACAGTTTGGTGTGACAATTTGTGCCCGAGTTCTTCGACCCATTTACAACAGCTTAATATAATTATTGTTTCATAAGACAAAGCAGACAATAAAATTCCGAGAGAATAGCGCCCAAAGAACAAAATACAATTTTTCGATTCATTATAATATTGTAGGTTATAAAAAATTATTTTAAATACGAAAATCACAAATTACGCAAGAAACTGATTACAAGTAATTAGCTTATTTTAATAATAACGTAAAACACGATCATCACAGAAAAATAAAAAACTATTCCGTACAAATTTGATATTAACAAATCCCATAGCCGCTGCGCACTCACAGATTCCCAAAGTTATCATGTTTCCACGATTTATCCCTGAAGCGCCGCGAGTAAGTTTTTGAAGAACTATTTCTTAGAACAGAAAGTTTCATAGGTGCAAAATTCGAGTAGCACGTATGGGATTCTCGGACATTCGGGCGAATGCCCGAGAGTGAGACCGAATAAAATACGGACAAATGGATTTTTAGCACTACATTTGAATAGCGCGCCGTTTAAAGTGTAATAAATTATAATATAACTATGTCTAATTAGATTATCTTTTTTATGGAAGTTAACTGGACAAACGCACTTTAGAGAAAACCGCCACTGTACATGACTCGTATTTGCCGTTAAAAAAATCTTCTTTTAATATCGAGTAAGGAATTTGCGAAACTGAAATTTTGTAGAATTTTGAAGCATATAACAAAAATCCCCATATCACAGTTTCTGAGTAATGGAATGAAATTTTCCATTTGATATTATTTAAACAGCTTTGGACATCAGTGCCACTTTCCACCCTGAGTGGCGAAACTTCAAACTAAGTTTTTAAAGTCAACTTTAGCGAGCTTTGAGTAAGAATTGTTATGTACCTACCCATCAGACTCTAACTGTCTACCTCCTTCTCGAATTCCTGGCTATTGTTTACCTTAATCCTTTGACCAGACGATGTCACCCTGTTCCCTTTTGATGTAGTAGCTATTAAAATAAGTATTCCATCTCAGAATTAAAAACGATCCCCAAGGCAAAAGCCAAAGTAAATTGTAATTTTCAATGGTTACTGCTTTAAATATAATGGTTGTTGTCATATTCCCTAAATTTGTAAACTAATCTATTGTTCTCGAACGTGAAAGACCTTTCAAGGAATTCCCACTAACTTTCTCAAATATCTCGGTGCAATTCTTTTAAAGTTCCTTTATAAACCTTGTGTATCCTATATACCGAGTTCATTCCTCCTACATCATTGCTAGGGTACAGTTGGTACCTCCGCTCATTTCTTACTAAATCTCTGCAACAGTAAACTACGTGCCTAGTTCATAATTCTTTATATCTTACATCTAATACTAATCTGACTTTGCACTAAATCTACAACCCGAGCCAACAAAAAGGAGATCGAATATAATAAACAAGTGAAGAAACAAGGGTATATTCAGCGAAGAACACTTAAATGGTCCCCAAGAACAAGATGTATCTAAATCGATGTTCAAAACCGAACGGTATGTTAATAACTAGAATTTTCACGGAACATATGGTTAGTACGTAAAAATAGAAATAGAAAAGTTCTTCGAAGAACAACTCTCATTCGCTCACCCACTCTCTGGACACTGGGTATACAGGATTCCACGGTCCAGCATCCTTATTTAGATTGAGAAATGTATCCTTACCTGAAACAAAAAAAAATACAATTTAGAATTGATATAAACACTGACATTTAAAACTAGACAAAAATTGAGGGCGTTGCGATCGTTTAAAAGGTTAACACAAAATCAAAGTAAGTTTAAAAAACACAATGGTCCAAGTGCATGTTTGACTTTAACCAAAAGTGGCACTTTCCGGAAGGAGATGATTCTGCATCATATTCCAAGCAGAAATGCGACCATTGAACGTGGTGCCGTGTTAAAATATACAGGTTATTAATTTTATGTACAGGCAGATAATATTATACAGGACCATACTTATCTTGCAGGTCACTTGAGATAAACACTGTTTACTAGCGAATTTTGTATACAGTTCTGAACGCTGAGGAAAAAGCAATGTTATTGAAGATACCATTTAATGCTATTATTAATTTAATAATTATTTACGTTCTTGCTCGTTTTTAGGAATGGACAAGCAAGATTTTATGATGGGTGGTACAGTACGGGGATTTGATTAGAATTTATCTTCCTAAATGTGATTCGTCCCTCGATAAGAAACAGATTGGGGTGCGAGGCTTCGGTTAATATTAACAAGACAAGTGTAATTAGGATATATAGGCAATACAAGAGTGGTACTCGCAGGTATATTGAATTTAAGAAGATGAAAACCTGAAATGTTTTTAGTTTAGATCGAAATTCTGTTGGACTTTTTATGCACTTTAGTTCCCGGGGAAGTTTATTCTCCAAGTCTTAGGCTCTGATCCTAGGAAAGCGCGATCTACAAACGTAGTATTTGGCTTGAATACGCATCATTTGTTTTAAATACTGTAATACCCGAACTAACATTTTATAATTTACAGTCGTATGTTTTAAAAACATGTGGAAAAATAAGGTGGTAGCTAGACTTTTATTAATGCCGCGAACGTGCCGTACATTTGGCATTTGACGTTTCTCCTCCGTGAAAAACAAGCCAAAAAGTAACTAATAATAAGTAGAATAAGTTAGGTTGTCTATTTTTTATATTATATTTAAAATATACAAAAACATGTGTTTGACATTTGAAATGGTTATTTAAATTTTCAATCAATATTTGGATCGCGAAAAATAGATCGCGAACCAAATGATGTTTGACATGCCGCTGACATTTTTACACGTTGTTGACACTTTGTATGACTAGTCCTTTTTTGAGGGGAGCTTTAATCCAGTAGAATCGATATCTTAACTGGATCGTAAATTTTATCGTAACTTTTTTTTTACGGCAACTCCAGGCAGGAGACTCTGGGGGAATAATTTCCCTGGAGGCCTATATCATCTTTGGGGATGCTGTATGGGGGGTCTTTTAGAGGATAGGAAGGAGTGAACTTGGGTCTTGAAGATATCCATGTTGTAGGGAGGAAACACAGAGGCCGGCAGATCATTCCACAGCCGAGCTGTTGAACATAAGGAGTCGTAGAAGTGACCCGTTATCATGTGACAAATGTCAACCATGTGCAAATGTTGGGCACGCGTTTGGCGTGTTTCCCGACTATACACCGATTCTGAAGGGATCAATTACGCTAGTTCCTCAGAGCAACTTGATCGAGAGTTTCTCTGAGGAACTAGCGTAATTGATCGAGAGTTGCTCTGAGGAACTGGGAAGAGCGTAGTTATGCATTTGAGAAATGTTGAGGCTAAATCTCGGCTCAACAGTTGCTCAGTAGGATTGGGAAGAACGACCGTAAGCATCGTACGTGCATAAATTTATTTATTTATTACAAAAAATATAACATAATTCATATTATAGTATCAATACGTTAAAAATACATGAATTTTATTCTTCTTCTTTTTATTATTCTACTCTCCATAATTTGAGCTCCAGTGGCTCGCGGTTATGGGAAGAGTATATTTTTTTAAGCCTCGAATAGTAGGGTGATATGTAAACAATAGTAAAAATTTATTAAATAACTATAAACGTAATCCAGAAAAATACATAGAAATATGATTTCATCCGTATTATTAATTAACTGCCACTATTCTCCTTAGTTTTATTAACTCAGAATTAATTTATTATTTATTTATGTTAGGACGGGTGAACTACCGACTTATCTACAAGTTGGAGTGCATTTAATGTTGGTAATTATTTCGCTGTTCGAATATGATCGATAGTGAACATGAACGATAAGGTGAAACATTGATAGGGCTCTCTGTCTGGGGTTCCAAGTAATACAACCTTATCAGTATGCGCAATTTCGAGTAGGTAGCAGAATTATTATTAGATATTTTTAATAATAAATATCAAAGAAAACAGTGCACCTGCCAACAGTGGCGGCCGCTGACTTAGAGGTGCAATAAAAAAAGTAGACAAAATCCATTCCACGATCTTTGGTGCGTGAAAATACATCCATAACAAAAAAACCTTCATATGTAATTGATTATTACTCTACATTAAACTAAAAAATGCATCTCTTCCTTTTTTATTTACTTTATGGATTCTTTTATAATCCTATCTAGTATAATTGCACACATTCCAGAGTGGAAGATACTCTCACTATCGCCCTGGTGAAAGACCACCATTCAGAATTGAAACGTTGGTTGAAATGGCTTTTAGCCGTGTTTGGTGACCAGGTCTGAATAGTCATGTATTTACCCATCTTCCTCTTCCCCTTCTTCTTCCCTTCCCCAATACTTTCAGCCTCACAACAGTCACCAATTGGGGATGCCATAGTCTAACCTGGTTCCAGACAGTTGCGAGCACTTGGGACTCTTGTGCGGTATTCAAGTAAAAAAAAAAACAATATACTAAGAATTGTATAATACCCATCATCCGTTCTATCTATAACTATTACTGCGGCGCTTTGGCCTTATTACTATTACCATCTCATGGTTTGATTTACTTGACTGAATTTGTGTTACATTATTTGTGCTCTTTGGGAAAAGATTTTAACTGGATTAAAAACCCTAACCAAAGAAAGGAAAAAGGACAAACATTTTGGTTATAAAAAATCTACTAAAGTTACTGTTTGTACCTACTGAATAAAATATATTTATTACTTTATTAACTATTTGCTGCATCCTCTTCGGGCTGCATCCCTAAGTTTCGTCGTCGGCTCATAAAGCAGAGTGATACGTAACTCAATCATATCAATATTACTCAATAATATTATATTTTATTAGTACTCAATTTTAAACACATTTTTTCCTCATAGCACCAACAGTACTATCAAACACATACATAATCTCTTTATACTAAATTATTATACTTTTTTCTAGATATATTATATTACCATACTATGTCAATATTACCTTTTCCCCTCCTATTTTTGTATAATGGCACTTAATATGAACTAAACTTGTTATTTTTTCTGTCCTAAAACGGGATTTGTTCCTAGTTGGGCAACCAAAGCTTTCTCAAATGTTTTTTGTTAAATATTGTGTTTCAAATAAATAAATATAATAATAATTATTATTAAGGTTCTTAAATTCTGTAGCACGCGATATAAAAAAAACCTAACACTTCAGCATAGTACAGCTGCTATAAGGCAATAGAAATTTCAGATGTTTTTGTGACATTATATTCCTTAAAGCACAATGAACTTTATTCAGCACCCAAGTCATGGGAAGGATGCAATATATTATACGCATTAATTTTTCACACTCACTTAAAACCCTATTGGCGAAATCAAATGAATATTGCACGTATGTTTCCTTTGGGGACGGATTGTAAGCTATCTACCGACCATCAGTTAGCGAGAGCGCACCAAAACTGAACACATTAAAAATTAAATAATTTAGAAGCACTTGAAATTAGAAAATCCCTAAATATTAATCCTGGTACATTGAATAACCAAGCAAATTTATCGTATATTCCTCTTTTAGATATTTTCCAGTGAACAGCACGGTTCCTCCCGAAAACAACCCTATTAAAAATGTAAAAGAAAGACAAACATTCCCGGGTTTCGAATAATCTGACAATATTTAAAAATCTCCTACTACCACCACAATAAGCGGAAAATTGATTGTGTCGTTATGGAGTACTTAGCCAGCCGAGGGACTGAACTCCCGGCGCTTGGGTGGGACCCAAAAGCGATGCCAACTCAGTCACTGATCGCCCATGTTTAATCATTGAAGATAATAATAAAAATAATAAACGGATTATTTCTATAGCGCCGTTTTCGTGTGAAAATCACCGCAAGGGCGCTTTACAACATAATATATATATATATATATAAATTTTTAAATTTAATAATGTTATTTTTAAGTTCTGCAAGTATTTTTAGTTGTTATTATTGTGACAGCTGTTTCGGCGTTTGGCCTTCGGAAAATGGCCTTAAACGCCGAAACAGCTGTCACAATAATAACAACTAAAAATACTTGCAGAACTTAATAATAACATTATTAAATTTGATTTACGTTAAATTTAAAAAAAAATTAAATGGAGTTCTACGAATTAAACACAAAAACAATTAATAATTTATCTTACCTATAACTTATCACTTACCAGACTTATAGGTAAATACAAGTTATTAAATATAAGTAGGCAGACTTATATTTAATAACTTGTATAAGTAGGCAGACTTATATTTAATAACTTGTATCTACAATTTAGTATTAAGGCGATGCAATGGGAAGTAATGCAAAATTGTGTGTTTTCGGTTTGAGAATTTGTTGGCCTAGAAATATCATAGACAATTCAATTAAATACTGCAAGTAGATCACACCTTGGCCTTTCATTTAACCGTCAACTTTTTTGTTATGTCTTTTTATAAGCTTAGAAAAAAATAAAGTATGAGGCATTAAAAAAAATGTTTAAAGCGCAAAATCTCCTACTTATGAACTCTTTTTCCCATATTTTCGCATTGTTCATTGTGATAAATTAAGTTTTTTAGAATATGACCGTAAAACATTTTAATAATTATGTCTGAGCTTTACAGAATAGAATAAAACACGCATTTTGGTGATGTTTTTTTTGCCGAAATCGAAACATTCGGCCGATGTACAGCGGGATTTTGAACCTTGTCGCCACCTGCATAAGGAGCGCGTGATTTCGTTAAAATCTTAGCCGGTGGATGGCCTTAACAGCTCTCAAAATGAAACATGAAACCAAAAAGACAAAGAAAATAAAAATATAACGGCAGCGGCTGGGACTCGAACTAAACTGGGTTCGAGTCCCAACTTCTACATTATCTTCCATTTCATTTCGAGAGTTGTTAATATTATCTTAAATGATTACAAATATATTACAGTGAGGTTCATAAGCTTCAATAAGTTATACATTTTACGTGTCTTTTTCTATGTTCATATTCTATGAAGATTATTAATATTCGCTAAAAATAAATAAATTAAATACATTTTATAAATAATGCAGTAATATTATCGTAGATCAGAAACAAAGTGACAGATAGATGACAATCCAATATTGCTATTTGTGCTAAATAGATAAATTGGTGTGAAATTACCGATTATATCGTTAAAGAAAAAACATGGCAAATTCGCGGAAGTCATGACGAAGAGATAAGATCAATCGATTATTTAACAGATTATCAAGATTCTCTTCGATTGAAAGCCGTAAATAAATTTGCAACTTGTAAAAACAAGTTACGAATTTCACAAAAAAATATCAGTAGAATTCCTAGAAATTTCTCAGTCCCATCACATATTTTATATGCGCAAAGACTGATCATTTGTCAATTTGACTAACACTACTCAATCCTTACAAAACGCATTTTTTTGTTTACGAAGGTTTAAAATGTGTATGTTATTTTATAAAAAACTTCATATAAAGGATAAAAAAATTAAAGATGTTTGTAGTTTACAGTAGACTAGCGAAAGTACCCGGCGCTACCTATGGTTAATCTACGGTTATTAATAGTTTGAAGTAAAGTTTTATAATCCCCACCCCTACGCTTACCCAGTATTTTTCCTCTTATTTTGAACGTCAAGTTTAAAAAATTTCATCAAGAAGTTCCGAAATTTGGCTTTAAGGGTGGGAAAGGGGGATGGGACAGAGACTTTCCTCTTGTTTTGTAGGTCAAGTTCGGAATAAAACTGTAGATTTGTATACAAAACAAACACACACCGCCAACCCGGGACAATTCTTCTTTATTTAATAGAAGACGAAGATAGAAAAAGATATTTATTTAAAAAATATATATTACTTTCAGCACTCAAAAATGATCCAAAACATCACATTGCAAGTCAAACAATATCACAAACGATTCACCTGTAAATTCTATACGGGTAGTTATGAAAATGAATAAGGTTTCAAAAGCTTCAGTTATAGTTACATATTCACATATGTACATCTTTAATAATTGCACCTTCCTACATTTCGTATCTACTTTACAATAACATCTAGATTTATTATTATTTTTCTTACATTAAACAGATATTCTCCGTTGTACACTTTATATTTATGGGTTATTGTATCAACTTTATGAAAAGGCCTTTTGTTAGGCGAATAAATAAATAAATTATTAAAAAGGTACATATTTTATAATAATAACGATTGGATAATTTGTATAGCGCCGCTTTGGTGAAAAATTACCCCAAGGGCGGTGAAATATTCATATTCTCTGTCTAATTATGTACAAACACAGAAAAACATACTTAGATGGCAGGTCGCTTCAGATAAACGATATTGTACCAGACGTAATCTGGTACACCAGCGAACTGAAGAAGCCGACTGATCCCAATCCACGGAGCGAGGCTTGGAGGGGGAGGTAGCTCTCCTACCGTTCCTTTTGCAAGGAGGAACGGTACTGACGACAACGACTTTTGTTAATCTTGTCCGAGGCAGCTGCTTATTGGGTCCAGTCCGAGGCAGTAGTCCGATGGAGGTAAGCAGTGGTCAGAGTGAAACAAGGCGAGTGGTTCAGAAGTCAGAGCGGGCGGCGGGCAGAGAGGAGTACTTATCAGGCTGGCGGTCAAATGCTAACTGCCGCAAACTGGCGTTTGCAGGCTATTTATGCGGTCCACCAAGCGCGGACCGCCGGTGCCGTGTAGATGCCCGACAAGTCGGTCTCCCTCCCACCAACTGTCCCGCTCCAACGCTTTTATTCAGTCATTTCAGTTTGAGCGGTCTGGTGCGAACAAGCTCGCCAGACCGCCCGTTACATATATTAACAAACAAAACATAAAATTCTTATACATAAATACGAAGACGAAAAATGGCCGCGTCGGAATAATCTGGGAGAAGGTACGTCCGATACAGATATGATACGAATGTACCACCCCAGTCAGGAGCACTCTGCCCCAGCGCGACCGGTACACCAGGGGGCACTGATTTGTTAGGACTTGGAACTGCCATGGAAGGGAAGGAGGTGAAGTTTAATCGAATGGTATACTTGGCAACCTTATATGGTAAGCCAATATTGGAATTTAGGAAGGGAAGGAATAAAGTGATTGGGCGTTGGTTTTCATTTCTAGCTTTCCGCTTCCTTTTGCTTCTAGCTAATTTTGCTCACAACTTCTTGCCTATTCTTGCATTTTCTTGACTCCTACCATTCTCGCTTCTTCTAGTTTCTTCATAGAATTTAAACTTACGTACTAGTTTTGAGGTTAATTTATGGCAGTCTTTCGTATCGGAATGTAATATCTTTAGTGACATGTTTATTTTACAGCGGATAAGGCTTGGATTTAGGTTGACAAGTGATTCATACAGCGCCGAACAACATCCATAAGTACGAGGTGCGTTCAAAAGAAAAGGTGAATTTAGATTTTTTTCGAAAAGTATTAATTTATTAATCAATATCCATTTTCTCCCCTTCAAAGTAATCCTCCTCAGATATAATGCACTTATGCCAGCGCTTCTTCCAATCCTCGAAGCACTTCTGGAATGCGCTTTTCGGTATGGTCACCAGATCCTTCTTCTATTCTGACTTTATCTCATCAATTGTGGCAAAACGCTTTCCTTTCATTGGTCTCTTCAGTTTCGGGAATAGTAAAAAGTCGCAGGGAGCCAAATCTGGTGAATACGGTGGTTGAGGCATGATTACGGTCTATGTCTATCGATAAAGTTAACAACAAAAAATACATAGGTACTAGGTACACTAACATAAGAATGCATGGGGTTAACCCGTCCTACGTCGTTATAAAAGCCGAATGTTTACTAAGATATTAATAAATTTAATTAGCATTTCACAGATTTCCATAATTTCTATAAAACGGGTAAAAAAAATCGGTTTGCACAAGATTTAGTCAATTTGTTAAATACATAATAACTAGATAGTGGTAGATGCTTTCAGTATCGCTCTGGTGAAAGACCACTGTTCAGAATTGAAACGTTGCTCGAAATGGCTCTAGCCATGTTCGGTGACCAGATCTGAATAGCCAGATACTTTCCCTCACCTTCCTAAAGATATCAATGTGTAAATTTCTAAAATGTTCAAAACATTATTATTCAATTTAAAGTTCGCTTTATTTATTAAAAAAACTAGCTAATGTGTACCCGGCCTTGCTCGAGATTATTATTTTATAGGTTTTTTTTATTAATAAAGTTATAAAGTTATGAATTCTTACTTGTCGTTTGGGTGCCATAATTGATTTGACAGCGAAAGTAATGCCCGGTGACGATTATTACTATCTCTAAACAAAGAAACATTCATTTGATAATTTCATATTATTCCAAACATTTATTTTAACAAAATATATCTAAATAATAAAGTTTTTAAGTAGGTACCTACTTGTGTTTCCCATTTTGAAAATATTCTACCCAAACAAACCTTTCTTTTATATGTAACCTGTGGCTAACCAGAGTGGTATATCTATGGGCTAACCTCAATACAACATGGTGGGTTCAATGTTTTTCATACTAATTTTAAAATGCTATAGCAACGGTTTTACATATTGGATTTCATTCAAACTATTCTCTAAACCTTCCCGGCACTAATAAGAACAAACTGTGCTATTTTCAGAGAAACCGGTGGAGTAATTTTCGAGAAAATCGAGGACAGACAGACAAACATTAGTTTATATATATAGAGATAGAAATTTCTGCTAGATAATTATTATTACGCTGAGGTTCATTACAAGTACCCACAAGAAAGTGAAACAACTGTCACGCGTAATAATAATTACCTAGCAGAACATTTTTATAAATAAACCGATTTTAAAACTGAATAATGAAAATTATTAGAACAACAAAAATTAACTTTAATTAAAAATGAAGTTCTACAAATTAAACTAGAACACAATAAATACAAGGCGTATCAGGAATCAAATACCCGACAAAATAGCAAATAATAGAAAAAATATGCCCTAGCACGCAATGGGAACAGACCAAAATAAGGAGGGCGAGAGGCGAGCTACGCGTACCGCCAATTTAAGTAAAACAGCAAATAACCAAAAAGGTCGAATATTTTATAAATATGTTTTATAATTTGATAACCGCAGTCAAAATCAAACGAAACAAACGTGAACGGCAGTTAACTAGGCTGGTGCCAAAATGGGTCTCATGTGTCCTTTGCATCCATCCGTCGAAATGGTACTTAGGGAAAGTCTATTAATTCTGCGGCCCGACAGACCAGCACCAGCGATTCTTGAGCTTATTTTTTGGTTTCGTTATGATACTTTTTGTTAACAAAACATATAACAATAATCTTTATTTCTTTCACATGTTACCACTGAAAAGAGCCTAGTGCCAGCATCCCCGAACCACGTGATATGTACCGTCCCTTGCCGTTCAATTCTGTGGGAACATACAAAAATTACATCAATTAAATTTTTAAAACACGAGCCCAAGGGACCATAATTTAACAAATCTAATGACCGTCGAATCATTAAATGGTGATAAATCAAAAGCGGAATGCACCGTGGGTAGGCTTAAATAGCATCACGATTCGCGCTGAAGGTCCACGAATGAAAAACAACTGAGATTTCGACACCCAAACAACACGCGGCCAATCGTCGCCACAGGTCCTCCTCAAATATTACTTTATCTCTCCAGCAGTGGCGTTCAGTCCATAAAGACTGAAAATGTGACTACTCCAAGAAGAAACGTACCATAAAAAGATAATATAAAATATGAAACAAAAAAGGTAACGGTCGCATCTGAGACTCGAACCCAGGACCTCTCGGTCTATCGGGGACCCGAACTCTAACCCACTGAGCCTAATGCCACCTCATTACTCCCCGTCATTTTGAACGATATCATTCTTCAATTTGAGATACGTTAATATAATTTTCAATTAAATCCCATACATTTATAACTGCTATCTTTCTAAATTGACTGCAAGATTCTACCCGGATTTATTTGCAATATAGATAGTGTCTCTGATATACCTATCCGATTTTTACTATATGTGGGACATCGATTGACCATTTCTGCAAGCCTAGGATTAATATATTTTTATTGAAATAACTTATTGAAACTTATAATAAACCTCATTGTAATATATTTTGAATTGAAGATAATATTAACATATCTCAAATGAAATATGAAACAGAAAATAAAAAAGTAACGCTCGCATCATCTTAATTTAATTTAAATTCAATGGTTTAAAAATATACATTACAATGAGGTCTAGCTTCAATAAATTGTTCCAATAAAAATTGAACCATAAATCTCCACTGGCTCAAATGTCCTGAAATAATCCAGTTCAAGCTCCGCTGGATGGTATTTAAGTCACTTGACGGAATGGCTACGGCTTACTTATCGGAACTGTGTATTCCTGAAAATACTAATTCACAGCAGTCCACCCTTAGGTCGGCGGCGTCATCAGCTATCGGAAGGTAGAAGGAACCAAAGCGAACACCTAATACTAAGTTCGGTGATCGTGCTTTCGAAGTATCGGGACCTAAAAGCCCGGAATGAACTGCCGCATGACTTAAGAATGACCATAACCTCGACAGAATTCAGAGCTAAACTTAAAACTCATTTTTTCAGACAATCATATCCTTAAATGGAAGAAATGCATATGTAAATTGCTTAGCTAGGATAGCCGGTTAGTACTAAAGTCACGTATAGAATAAGTAAAAAATAAATTCACCCACCGGTGCGTAAAAGCGTCCACAGACCGCAACACTGTAAATAACTAAATGTGTAAAAAAAGTAAATATCTATTAAAAACTTATTAAGCTTTTTATGTTCATGTTATAAAAATTCTCCAGTCCTAAAAATTATAAATATTTCAAATAAATACCTACTCTTCTTGTGCCACCAATCTTCTAATAGATGTAACATCAATAGAAAAGGAGGATAAAATAGCAAGTGTAAAAATCATATCATCTCTAAGATTAAATTGTCTAATAAAACTGTGTTCATCTGAAGCGACCTGCCAGGTAAGTATGTTTGTGTATCTGTTTGCACATAATTAGATAGAGATTATGAAGTAATATCTGTACAGCGCACTTGAGGTGATTTTTCATAAAAACGGCGATATACTAATCATCCAATTATTATAAAAAGATATATTTTTAATCATCGAAGATAATATTAACAATTCGTGACAACTGGGATTCGAACCCAGCACCTCGTGGTCTAAATTTGCGCTCTAATCCAAATATCAATGAGGTTTATTTTATTCAATAAGCTATTCTAAAATTGAACATAAAAAGACACTTTACAAATTTCAAAATAATTTTTTTTTCCATAAATTTGCGAATATTGTTTTGTAACAAAGTCTAGTTTCTTAGCGCAAAGCCATGCATCATATACTGGTTGCACTAAAGGCGGTGAAATATTCCGCACACTACTATTCCGTAATATGTGCACAATGAAATAATGTTGGTTTGAAATTAGATACACGATGTTATCCCTCCACTAAAGATTTTATCCTCTTTACAAATTGTTCGTTGTTTAAGGGGAACGGCTGTTATTATTATACTTAAAAAATTAAAACAAAAATAAATAAAATACTTCTCATCCGTATTAGATAATTACTGAACCTTTAATTAAAAAAAATAGATCATTCCGTTTGGATGGGTATTTTGGCCTCCAATCCAAAGTTCAGTTTTGTATGAAACAGACAACGCATCCGTTCCCCTTAACACCATGTTGAAAGCTTAATATGAAAAACAAATAGTTTTCAATGCACAATTTATACCCGAACTTGAAACATTGGCCATAGAGCAATAATACACACCACTGCTCTCCAGGTACAGACAAGAGGCACGGGGGCGGTTATAAATGTAATTTAATTGAAAAATAATGCTAGAATGAGAAGGCCACTCGTTTCAATGCCTACATAATACCCACATATTATTATTATTATGATTGTGTACCTACTAGAATGATAATTAGAATTGATGCAGCACGACTTGGCCGTAAAAACGCAGAAGTAGAATGATGCCCCGCTCATGTTATTGGAAGTTCAAAGCTCCGCTTTTCCTAGCCGATGAAAACCTGAACAGGTGTCGCTACATGTATCCTTTTACCTGATAGGTCAATGTATTGTGTACACTGACGTCAGAATTAATAGACTTGCCCTAAGTACCATTTTGATGGTTAGAGGCAAAGGTCACGTGACACCCATTTTGGCACCAACCTAGTTCACTGCCGTTCACGTCTGTATCGCTTGATTTTGACTGTGGTAAACAATTATAAAACATTTAAAAAACAAACCTAACCTTTTAACTTATTTGCCGTTTTACTTAAATTGTCGGCACGTCTAGCTGGTCCTTAATTTGGTTTCTGCCCCTTGCGTGTTAGGGCATCTCTATGCATTAATTGTGCTATGATTTTGCACGAACACACGTTACTGTATCCGTGAAAGCGTCCTTTATGAGAAAAAGGCAGAAATTTTATCGCATTCGAAATAAAGTACAAAATATAATTAATTGATCATTATTTTGTTTAATTGATAGAACTCCATTTAACTTCATTTTATTTTATATAAAGTAAACCAAATTTTATAAACGTTTTTATTAAATTCTGCAGTATTTTATTTTTTATTCTTGTGACAGTTTTTTCGGCTTGCAAAGGCATTTTAAAACTGCGGTTAGACCACGTTGAAACGAGTCACATGTATGATTTGATTTACCGTGTGTTTGAAATGATTTATTAAAATTTTCGGTAAAAATCCGATTTACTCAGAAAATAATTATGATAATTAAAATTCTGTGAGGTGCTTGCAGTTGTTCCTAATGACGGCAGGTTTTTCTTAATTGTTTCATAATGACGTGAATGCTATTAAGGCAATGAATTTAAATGTGTGTGGTAAATCAAGGAAACATATTGTTTAGGTTTCGTGAAAATACTTAGAAGTGGAGAAAAGATAATTTAGCTTTTTTTTTATATTTTTGTCTTTTTTCTTGTAAAACATTTGTCACAATAATAATAATCAATAAAAAACTAAAATAGGTACTTACAGAATTCAATAATAAATAATAACAGTATAAAACTAATTTACTTGATTTTTTTTAAGTACACAATGTATTCAATAAGAACTCTTACAAAATGCACACAATTATTACATTTTTAAATAAACTCTCGTAAATCTTCGGCATACGTAATTCTTTCTGGGAATTCTCGACATGCATGCGTAGAGAAAGAAAAGTTGAAAAAAATCAGACATTACGTTAACTGATTACGTCTTCACGTGATTTTATGGGATCCGATAACATAGAATGTTTTTTTAATCAAACATCCGCCAGCGGTTTTACTATAAATTTAATGTGAAATCCGTTCGCCGAGAGTGAAAGCAGACAAAAGAAAGATCCAAGTTGGAATTTTATCGATGTTAGTTCTTTTTAGCAATAATAACTACAGCGAAAAATAATATGGCTTAAATAATAAAAAAAATAAATATATATATATATTCATATAGATCAGCAAACGCAGTATTTATAAATCGTTATTTAAAAGAAAATAAAAAAAAACATCTCTAGCCCATTCTTATCAAATCCCAGTACTGTACCCCACCCATCACAAAATATGTTTTTCCTTTCCTAAAGACGAGCAAGAACATAAATAATTATGATAATAAATTCCAGGATTAAATAACATGTCCAATAACATGTGTTTTCCAATATTATAATGTCCTCTGCGTGCAGAACCGTTTATAAAAACCGCTAATGAACAGTGTTCATGTCAAATGGCCTGCCAGGTAAGTATGGACCTGTATAATATCATCTGCCTATACATAAAATTAATAATGTGTACATTTTAAAGCGGCATCGCGTTTATTGGTCGAATGCGTTGTACATATAGCTTGGTATTACAGATCGATGAACTGGTGGATGCAATTTGTTAGCCAATAAATTGTCTAACTAACTAACTAACCATTACGACGTTTCCTCGCAGAGGATAGGCGGAAAGGGCGGACCGCCGAACAACTCGATCTTGGCAAACACTTCTTGATTTATTCACATTCATACATCGTCTCATACATTCTCTTCTGTTATTCCTACTTCTGATGTCCCGACTTTATTTATTTATTCTTTTTACTTTTTATTTCTTACAGTATTTTACAAAACTGATTCACTTGATCGTGCCATGTCTTCCTCGGGCGTCCCCGGCTTCTTCTTCCTTTCACATTCGGGTCATATTTTCTCCTTACATTCCTCCCTTCGTTCATTCGCTCTACATGACCAAACCATCTAAGCGTCCCTTTCCTAACCTTACTATAAGTTAATGATAAGATCATGCCAGTTTTAAGTCATGTCGAGACTTGTTAACTCAAGCCAGAGCCTTGAAATTTTTGGTACCAGTCTAAATGATTTTTGTTAGGCTTTACGAAATTAAAGCTAGAAGATTATCATTTAGAATGTCTAAAATAATGGACTGCATGAAATGCATATTTTTGTCATTGCTTCATTCACGTATTATGTATGCGCTGTTCTAATTTATTTTAATTTCTTGTTGTATTTTTATTGTGATTGAACGATTGTCCGTCAATGAAAATATAAAATAATTAATACACCTTGTCCTTTTGGGCGGTCACCTTTTAAGCCAATGTTTAAAACTTCCACAATCCGTTTCTTCCGAATCACGTTACATCAATCTCGATCAGAATGATCGAAGTCATCATCATCTCTTGCGGTTGTTTACGAGATGGTGGTCGATTGCTCATTATCTCTTCTCTTTCTGGTTTCTGACCAAAATTAAAAACAATATTTACGGTTATTTTTTTACAAACGTCGGAATTTAAACGACGTGAACAGTTTCAGATTGAGATCGGAACTAGTGTGACCGAGATTCCAGCGAGTTTAGTAATAGCAGTGCGTGGATCGTGATCGTCATAACATGGAAAGGAGAACTCGTGGGGATAGAATGAATGCTCGATAAATTTAATAATAAGTGAGAGATGATTTGCTCATGGCACAAGTAGAATCATTTTACGTTAACGCCACAAAAGGCAGAATTGTTGGGTATCGTTTAATAATAATAATTGAATGATTTATGTAACGTCGCTTTTGTGAAAAATCACTTAAAGGGCGCTGTACAAATATACATTATATTATTACATCTTATGGCTAACAAATTGCATCCACCAGTTCACCGATCTGTAATACCAAACTATATGTACAATGCATTTGATTTTACGTACAGGCAGAAAATATTATACAAGACCATACTTACCTGGCAGGTCACTTGTTTATTAACGAAATTTATACACGGTTTGGTACACAGAAGACATAATATATGAAAACACATGTTATTGGTGATTTTTAGGAGAAAAAAATCATATTTTATGATGGGTATTAGGAATACCATATCTTCCTAAATGTGATTCGTCCCTCAATAATAAACAGATTGAAGTGTGAGGCTTTGAATAATGTTAATAAAATAAGATTAGGGTATATAGGCAATACAAGACAAGTACTCGCAGGTAAATTGAATTTAAGGATATGAAAGTCTGAAGAGGTAAGTTAATAATATTTTGATGATTTATGTATATAACCACCTTAATGGCGCTGTACAGATATATATACAAATACACATACAATCTAATTTATTTACTTTTAAGGCTCTCTTCTACTACTAACTATGGACTTTATGTTTAACTTTTTTAACATAAGGTCGGGAAATAGGGGAGGTAAAGAGAAGGGAGGATGGCCTTTATTAGTTGTTTTTACATTAAGTCCACACAGGAGGCCCCGAGGATAATATTTTTAAAGAAGATATAAAGAAGACCCTCCATACAGCTTCCTCAAAGATGACAAGCCCTGAGAGAAATTATTTTTAGAACGGACCTCTCAGCGGCAGGGCAATAATTTTATTAAAAATTTAGAATAATAATTATTCTAAATTTATGGGATTCAAAAATCATGATATATTCATGTTTTCAAAGTTCTCGAATAAATCAATCGTCTTAAATCTAACTTGTTTCCTCAATTTAAATTTGGCAGCACCCGAATGAGACAATGCACCATTATGCGGGAGGTCACTTCACAGCTCACCAGCACCGACATTAGCGCCGACCAACGAGGCGATCAGACACGTAACAATACTACTTCTCTAACAGTGGCGGTCTTCTTCTCTAAAGTTCGTTTGTGCAGTGGACTTGGAAGACAAACTTGTAATATAATTATTAAAAAAACTTAAACTTGTAATATAATTTCACAGATCTTTAAAACAGCACGCTATTCAAATTGCGTTCTAAAAAATACACCCGTCAGCATTAATACTTGACCGAGAGCGAGTACGATATGAATCCCATGCGTGCGTTTTGAATTCAGCGTCTATGGGACTTTCTGTTATAAGAAATAGTTCATACAATTCCATACTCGTGGCGCTTCAGCGGCAAATCGGTGAAGCGTGCAAACCTTTAGGAATTTGTTAGCTGCCCGGGTGCGCAGCGACTATGCGATTTGTTAACATCAAATTTGTACAAAATAGTATTTTTTTTCTGTGATCACTGTGTTTTAGGATGTTAAATAAGCCAATTACTGAAGATGTTACCTTTCTAAATTAAAACAATTATTTTTTATAACCTACGTACATATATTAATAATTAGCCACAGACGCTTCAATGAATCGCCAAATTTTATCTTGTCGCTAGGTCGCTAATCTCCGGTGCAGTGATATGATGAAATTCCTTTAGATATTTGTAAAAAGCATTAACTTTGTGGCTCGCCATAATTTACAATAAAAAACACATAAATTTGTTGTAGACCACTTTTATTTTTAATAAAAGTGGTCTACAACAAATTTATGTGTTTTTTATTGTGAATTCCTTGAGATCTAGGGAAAATACGAATAATTATGGAAAATACTAACATAGCATTTATAGACGAGGGAATTTGTTTCTCCGATTGAACTCCCGTGAGATAGGCCACGAACCGCCACTGTTCTTGAATAATTGTAATCGCAATCAGTCTCATTCTCCGGTCCGGTAATTTAATGTCTACTGTTAGATTTATTCATGTGATTATAATGGTATATTGTGTTGTATTGTGTGGTCTTGTGTTGTGTGGTGTTATGTTGTGGTGTGGTGATGCTCCATTTGATCCGATGCTCTGTTTAGAGATGTTTTCAGGCCTACACTTAAAACGGGATACAAGCTAGAGTGACTAGACCGATTGCAATCTGAGAAAAGAGTAAGAAGGTGTGGGAAGAGGGAGAATTTCTGTAGACTAGTGACGAGTCGTTCATGAACGAGCCGTTCATTTGTGGCGGCTTATTTTGTTGAGCCGTGAGTTTACGACTCCTGGTAAACCGTACCACGGCTCAATTGAACTGTGACTCTTTTTGACAAACCTTGGAACCACTTGAGAAAGATTTCTTATTTATCTAAAAAGATAATCGTTTCTCAGATGTTACATAGTATTCTTACGCATTTCTACGATGATGCATATTTAAATAAGGTTCTTTGCTTTAATTTGTTTATATAAAATCATCGTATACGTTTCAAACTTTTATAAGGCTAAATTGTGCCCACAACCGCGGGACTTGCAATTAATATTTGTCGCCATGACAAATCTTAAAGCAGTTGATTTCAAGAGTTCACACATTCGTGTGTAGAGATATGAATGATTACCACATTTACACGTGTGTAGGCACTGTACAGTACGTGAACGGCGCCTGGCAGTCTGGCATCTGGACGTTTTGTACCTATACCTATACGCTGGAAACTGGGATCCATAGGAGCTGGGAGTCATTTGAACTGGGATATGAGCTCATGAGTTGGGAGTCGGCTCTTAATATGTGCCGGCTCTTAAATGAGTCGTCGTTCAATTGAGTCATACTTTTGAGTTGTTCGAAAATATAGAACTGGTACGGTGACTCCCGCTCTTAACAAAATGATTCATGACCCATGACTATTGTAGACTGAATAATTTCTACCTTGTCGTCTTAACTATAAAGCTAAAAATCTATGTGCTACTGTAGCAAAAACTCACTGATGCACAGTGCTGCGATCCCAGATAAAGCTTGGGACAAAAAAAAAAATATATATATATATATCAGACATAATTATTATTCCTACAGATCACTAATGCATGGCGCTCATTAGCAAAAATAAACACAGGTAGCGATGAACCACATAAAGCAATCTATAATTGGAAAAGCGCAACCTCAAATACGAAGCTCAGAATGTGAACATCAGTAGTAAATATCTAGTTTTTTGTGTTTGCTTCAAGCGTGGAGGCTACTAATCAAGGTATGTACTTTTTTTTTTTTTTTTCAAATAAGACATACAACGATGTTGCACATAACAACGTTTTAGAGGACGGCTATCAGAAAAGAGTTGGTACCTATGATAAATGGATTTCCAAATAGTATTTATAAAAATAATATTTCAGAACATCTTTTCGAGATTTGTCCGAAGCGCACACTTCTGTCAATTCCTTGGGCAACTTGTTATGACTGGTGTAGGCGATGTATTTCAATGATTTCAGCCCGTATTTTGTAGAGTGTACATTTGATATGTGTAGTTTGTGGTGTTGTCGTGTATTATGTTGGTGAACGTTGTGATTATATTTGTGTGAGTATGGCATTGATTCATATTTAAAATAGTGTTAGTTACGTCATGGCTAGGAATAATCTTAAACGGTAATACTAGTGCGTGCCGGTAAATATATTTAACGGGTGTATCCCATGGCAAGCCAAATATTACTTATTTCGGCATTAATAATGGCATGGAAGCGTGCTGCAAACTGCACGGACTAGCATAGAAATCAGACGTTATGTGAATCTCGCAATGCATGGGTTTTAATTTATTAAAAGCCCATTCCTATTGGAATGGTATGGCTTATACATGCCTGTAAACTTCAGCCGTAGTCGTCGTCACAACTTGTTCAAGGTACCACACGGCAGAACAGATATTCGAGCACAGCATCGCATGACAAGAGGAATGGTGCTATTGAATGAAATTTCTAAAACATTAGATATATTTAATATAACTCTTCAAATAACCTTTTTGTATACCTATCTTCCAAAATGTGGAGAATGTTAAAATAAGAAATCTTGTACTGTAAATGGATGAGAAATCTGGCGTATAATAAAAAACAAATACATAAAAAGCGGCCATACAACGAAAGTGATGCGTTCGGTGTGTAGGTAGAAACAAAGGCGGGGCAACACTGCGCGTAAATGCGATTAGCAATAGGGGTGAACAATATCGGGCGCGTGGTGCAATGTTAATAATCGGTGGGGGTACCTGGATATTCACCAAACACGGCTTTCGAATTTTCGTTCGAAGAAAAAGTCATTTCAAGCAACGTTTCGATTCTGAATGGTGGTCATTCACCAGGGCGATACTGACAGTGTCTACCATTCTGGAACGTGCCGCAAATATACTACAAATTATTTTAAATGAATAAATTGTGAAATAACACAATTTAATCAGACAAAATTTATTTGCGCACGCCGGATTTGAACCCGCGACCTCCGGATTCGTAGCCAAGGATCGTAACCACTCAACCACTGAGACCGTCAGTCTATTCCTAAATGTAAATATTGAGACAAAGCCTTGATTACATCGCACCAAGTCCAGGGTTCAGCGCTTCACCTTGGCATTAGCAGGCGCGTGGGACATTATTACGTAGTACACACAACAAACACGCATGACATACCTGCTGCCAATTGCCGGGGGTGGGCGGTAAAGGACCGCGTCGTGCCTCTCATCTCACAATCCATAATATTCTAATCAACGAATTAAATAAATACCTAGACTTGGTAAATTTTCAGTCCATCCGATAGTGATCCGTCTCTTCGCTCAAAAGGCAATTATTGCAATTTATGCAAAAAACTGAACGGTTTTTTAAAATATAAAAAGGTTAATATCTTCTGTAATTAACTTATTTTAATAACATCCTAAAGCACAATGATCACAGAATGATTTTTTCAAAACACTATTCCGTACAAATTTGACGTTAAGAAATCCAATAGTGGTTGGACACCCGGACAACTAATAGATTCCTCAAAGTTTGCACGCTTCCACGGTTTGCCACTAAGGCGATACGTGTATGAACTATTTCTTAGAACAGAAAGTCCCCATAGACACTGAATTGAAAACGCACGTATGGAATTCTTTTCGGACTCGCCTTCGAGCAGTATTAATACGGAAGGGTGGAATTTTTAGGACGGAATTCAACTTAAATTACGTCCTACTTCATTATTTGCTTCTTGAGTTTTTTAACATTAAAAATGCCGATTTACACGAATATTGATTATGGTAAAATCAATGAAAGGTTTCACCATTGCTTTTTCCATCTTTTCCAGAACGACTTGTCTAGTAATGTAGGCATTTTGCAGTTATCAACATAGAGGTATATAAATAGAGTCAAAGTTCCTTGCAAAATCAGTCTAAAAAGTTGTTCCCGCGAGTGAAGTGCGAAGGGGACTGAAGCGGTTGTCGATGTTGACCATTTTTTTTCCGACCGCGAACGAATGGGACGCACCGCCGGTCGCGTCACGGCCCGGAGAATTTCTATCTGGCGGCGCATACTGACTTCCAATGTTCTTTGAATTTTTTGAACAATAAAAAGGCCAATTTACAGGATATTGATTATGGTAAAACCGATGAACGTTACACCATTGATTTGTAATTTTTTTTTCGGAACTACTTGTGCAGTCATGTAGGCATTTTACAGTAATCTTTGGAGATCCATTCCCGGCGAGCTCTTGTAATCGACTGAAGCCGTGATACTCCATTTATATACCTCAATGACTGAAGCCCGTGTTTTCTCTGAAATACCGATATGATAGCGTGGTAAGATTGTAATACAAGTTTACATACATTATTGTATTATCTTTTTATTTGAGTTCTCTGCACAAACGCACTTTAGAGAAATCCGCCACTGGTTGGTTGCCAGTCGATGTTTTTCGTGATGAGAAGAGGGTAATGCGCCATTTCATGGCCCCGCCCACACCGTGTTGTTGTGTTCGAGGAATTTTATTTAATGATTCAATCAAGTTACTCACTCCTAGCCTGTAATTATTACTATTATATATTGAGATGGGAGCGTAACAGAAATGACGTGGAAAGCAATGTTTGTTTGATTTCAGATTTACAGGCGAGTATTGGGTTATAATAATAATAATAAGAGTTACTTTCTATAGCGCAGTTTTGTGAAGGTTCACCTCAAGTGCGCTTTACACTAACTAACCTAACCTAATTGTAAAATAACAGATATACTACATAGTATATCTGTTATTATAATATATATACAATATGCAAATTAATACTATGACATACAATATTCATGAGCAGGTATTATAAAATAACAATTTAGAAACTAAGGGTGTAAATAATCAAATATGTAGTAGGTACAAATAACAAGAGAAAATTATATGACATTATATACATGGTTTTTCACTGAATACTAATGGAATTAAATAACAAGGAGAGAAAACCGCAACTAAATAAGCTATGGAGGATTGAAAGAAAAAGAAAAAAACAGAAAAAAAGAAAAAGAAAAAGAAAAAGAAAAAGAAAAAGAAAAAGAAAAAGAAAAAGAAAAAGAAAAAGAAAAAGAAAAAGAAAAAGAAAAAGAAAAAGAAAAAGAAAAAGAAAAAGAAAAAGAAAAAGAAAAAGAAAAAGAAAAAGAAAAAGAAAAAGAAAAAGAAAAAGAAAAAGAAAAAGAAAAAGAAAAAGAAAAAGAAAAGGAAAAAGAAAAAAGAAAAAATGTCCTGAAATTATGTTTCTACGTACATGAATTTATGTTTTATGTCGGATAGGATTTTTTGAATAATTTTGTTTTCAATACCCGTTTGAACTCTGCTAAATTCTGAATGTTAGCAATATTTGGGGGAAGCTTATTCCAGATGACCGGGCCCGATATACAAAAAGCGCGATCATAGTACACGGGTTTATTTGACCGAGAGGGTTCAACTAATCGGTTAGCAGCATTCAAATCTGCTGACCTCAAAGAAAGCTGTCTATCACCTGGGTTTTGTCGGACACAGAGTTCAGATATATAGGCTGGTGCCTTTCCGTGGAGTGCTTTGAAGGTTGTTAAGCA
Organism: Halesus radiatus; assembly: GCA_022606495.2. Lineage (NCBI taxonomy): Eukaryota > Metazoa > Arthropoda > Insecta > Trichoptera > Limnephilidae > Halesus > Halesus radiatus. Next base: position 6,266 of record JAHDVE020005204.1, on the reverse strand, counting down.
AATCTTGAATTCTATTCTTTCAGGGCATCGAAGCCAATGAAGGCGATCCCTTAGAAGTGGAGTTATGTGACAATATTTAGGCTCACTATATATAATTCTCGCCGCAGCATTGAAGACAGACTAGATCCTATTGAGTTGTTTCTGGGGGAGACCAGCATATGCACTATTACAGTAGTCCATACGTGAGACAACAAAAGAATTTATTAGTGTTTTAGCTGCATCAGTGGGAAGGCATCTACTGATTGATTTTATCTGTCTAAGATGGAAAAAGCCAGAACTTACCGCCTTTGAAATTTGCGACTCAAGAGATAGACAACTGTCGATAGTGAAACCAAGAAATTTAATTTCTTTAGAAGGAATGATATCAGTGCCCTGAATTTGAATCGGACTGAAATCAAGAAGGTCCTGCCTTCCGGGAGAAGATATCCAAATGAACTCTGTTTTGGTAGGGTTAAGTTTAAGTTTATTAACAGACATCCAACTTGATACTGTGTCGATAAAGTCAACAACCTCATTTTTTAAGATGTGTTTTTCATCCGGAGAACAAAACTTGAAAATTATACGATCATCCGCATAGCCCTGTGATTCAAAGCCAGCCGAGTGAATGAGGCGTTCAAGACGATTTGTATACAAAATAAAGAGAATGGGACCCAGGACGGTTATGTTGGGTTCTATTTAATAATAATGATAATTGCATGATTTACATAGCGTCGTTTACAAATATGTATTAAAAAATCCAATGCTCTATCTCATCACTAACTGTAGACAATCTATTATTACAACTTATGGCTAACAAATTGCATTCACCAGTTCATCGATCTGTAATACCAAACTAAATGTACAATGCACATGACCCATTAAAATATACACGTTATTAATTTTATGTGCAGGCAGATAATATTGTACAGGACCATAGTTACCTGGCAGGTCCCTTGAAATAAACACTGTTTATTAGTGAAATGTGCATACGGTTTTGAACGCAGAGGACACATAATATTGGAAAACACAAGTTATAGGAGATGCTATTTAGTCCTAATATTTATTTTAATAATAATTTATGTTCCAGCTCGTTTTTAGAAAAGGAAAAGCATATTTTAAAGTGGGTGGGATAGAACAGGGATTTGATTAGAATCTATCTTCCTAAATGTGATTCGTCCCTCGATAAGAAACAGATTGAAGTGTGAAGCTTCGAATACTGTGAATAAAATAAAAGAAGTGTGATTAATGTTTAAAAGGGTAAGTTTTTAGTTTGGTTTTTAGATACAGGTTAAGTTTATCCCGAGCCTTAGGCCCTGATACTCCAAAAACGCGATCTCCAAACTTAGTACTTGGCTTTGGCTTAGGTTCTATCAGTCTCCCGATAGCCGATGATGATGCTGATCGGAGATTTCCCTATCTTAGACCATTGTTTCCCGAAACGCATAGTTTTGAGGTGATTTTTCACAAAACGGCACTATACAAATTATCAAAATATTATTATAAGCGACCAGATCTGAACAGCCAGGTACTTTTCAATCTTCTTCTACCGTATATTTTTTCCCGTATATAAATTCCCCAAATCGGCGAATACTCCCATTGACTTCAAACAGCAGGGACTCAATTATGCAAAATAAACTAAAATTCAAAACACAGAAAATAAAAAGGTTTCAACAGGTTTTAAAATTGGGCAGGATGGATGGTCAGGCGAAAAAGGCTGTATATTTTGACAACGCCACGCGACACCATCAGACAAAACATTAAAGGCAGTAAATTACACGCAACACGTGTCAAAAGTGTAAAGAGATCCGTTCAGGGCCCGACACGTCCCGGCTTGATGATGGGTGGTGCTACGACCCTCGGTTGAGGACGCAGTAAATAATTATTCAACTCTTGCGCGGCGAGTAATGATCAAGATCTCTTCGTATGGGTAGTAGTGTGTCTCTGAATATATCTGCAGATGTAATGTATTGAAGATCTGCAGATGGTTGTAGATAGTTATGTGTTGAGGTAGTAGTAGTAGAAGGTGGAAGTTCCGTAGAATAACAACTTATATATTTTATACGATATATATTTATTTATAGAAGACTTATAATATTTGATTAACTTATAAGTACAATATAAAATAGACAATGACAATAGTGAAGAAGGACAGCGTGGAGACTGTACTTCGAGATGTTAAAATGTGAACTGAGAGGAACGGCTTGTTCCCGTTTATATAGTATTCTAGTATCCCGGATTGTGGGAAATTTCATAGAGTTAAGCTCAATGGCTTGCGTAACAAATCGATAATGAGTTTACTTAATTGGTTTTCTAAAATAATGCATTTATTTGAAAACGCCGAAATGCACAAAGAATTTACGCTTGATTTAAGCCAATGGCAGGGATTATAACATTATGAAGGGTTGACGTTAATGGCGCTTGATTTATAGCAAGGGCTGGGAATATAACATATCTCCCCCCATAAAATGAAAGCAACGATTTTTTTAAGCTTTAGTTGCTGTAATTATATTTTAAATTATTTTCGTTAGAAGATAGAACTTGAAGAGGTACATCTTCATTTTCGTGATCATTCAAATTTCTGAACGTCATCGTTGGTTGGATCCTTGTAGTGGATCGTCTAGGATTATTGCATTGATTATAAATCCTGACACAACATTTATTATCATCATCATTTGGAAAATAAGAATTCAATATTCTAAAGAATCTACAACATTTCAATAGTTTGTAAATTACAAAAATAATTAGAAAGGTAGACAATGTATAAATAATAATTTGAAACATTGATGAATGTTTAACTATAAGAGGTTTTGAATTATATGATTTTAATTCATCGTTAAATTGATCGATTTTATGTGATGCCAAATTTAGGTCATCATGTTGCAAGTTTATTAAATTTATGGGATCAAGTTCATTAAGAGTTTCATTATATTTTTTCATATTGCAACAATTGTCATCAACAATATTTAAAGTTGAAACAGGGTTAACATATTCAGTAATGATATTACTTTTAGTAATCAATTGTGTGAGTCCTGCATAGGCTCTACAACTTGAATTTAAAGTTAATATTCCAGTTTGGAATAGTTTAATATAAAAGATATTGTTTCTATCTTTGCAATCGATAGTTATTTTAGAAGGATGAGAATAAGTAAAAATCCATTTATTATTTCTAATAGGCTGCCATAAAAGTATGTTGCCTTTAATGATTCTACTGAAACATTCATTTGGTATTTCATTAACATAAGCAGACAATAAAATCGTCTCGCATATTGGATCGGAGAAAGTGGATAACACATCTAGATCCTTACATATAAAATTTTCATTAGTAATAGTTTTACAATTATTCTTAAAATTATCAAGATACACATAAAAAGATTTGTCCTTTGTAATAGCTAAGTATTTATGCTTAGGAATACTTAAGGAAAAGGTATTTGGGATGTCAATGTTTGGAACAGGTAGAGGTACTACATGAAAAAGGTTATATTCTTGCGATGTGACTAAAGGTAACTTCGTTATGAAGATAAGTTTACCATCAATATAATATGCAATTAAATCTGATACATCGATTAAAGAATGAATATTTTCAAGTTTTAAAGATAAAGGGAATTCTTTTCCGCTTGGTAAATTTTTAATATTAGAGCTAAGTTCGAAATAGAGTTGTTGAGGAGTAATTATATCTGGATGTAAAATTCCTTGTTTAGAAAATAAAATAGCATTGATTAAAGAATCAATTTGTTCATAAAAGTATTCCGTTGTTTCGAATAGAGAGTTTGTTTGTGAAGTAAGAATGTTTTTAATTTCTTGCATGTTCATTTTATCGTGATCTTCCTTGAAGTAATTATTTATTTTATAATATTTTTATTCATAGTATATTCGTCATAGTTAAGTTTAGCAAGGGTAATATTGAAATTTGTAAGAGTTGATTTTGTGACTTGTAATTGATCTTTCATGAGATTATAAATTTCTTTATCATCTGACATGACGCGTTCAATCGCATCATCATAATATTGGGCATCTTCGGAATCTAGAGTTCCGAAAACAGCTTTGAATATTTTTCCAACACCATCGATTAAACCGCGTTTTGCACGTTGGTTGGAAACAAGGTGTGTTATTGATTCGTGTTTAACTTTACATTTCTTTATAATGTTAAAAACTGGTTTTAAAAGATCTTTGCAATTGTCGTTAGGTACGTATGATAAGTATTTTGAACATGTGCTTTTAGTTAAAGCATAATTATCATCTAAAATTTGCAATTGTCTAGGGAAGGTACTGATATTAAGGTAAGTAATAACTTTCCAATCGTCATTATATACTTTCAGTTTTCCAATTTGATCAAAGAAGAGTCCGTTTCCAGTGGTTATTGGTTGGACGTCTTGTGAAAAAGTTAAAATTGTCTTGAAGGACCTGGAACAGGAGAAAAAGCTCGATATGGCTTAATTCTGTTTACATGGAATCTTTTTAGTGAATTATTTTCCAATTTAATAGTAACATTTTGATTATCATGAACCTGTACAATCTTGTACGGTCCTTTCCAATTAGGAGTAAGTTTTTTACTTAAAGATTTAGGTTTATTAGTATTTTTAATTAAAACTAAGTCATTAATTTTATAAGTATTATTTGATACGTTTCTATCGTAATATTTTTTTGAAGTTTCTTTAGCATGTCCGATTCTTTCACGGGCAAGTGATCTAGTAATAGCGAATTTATATTTTAATTGATTAAGGTAACTTTCATATGTTGGATTTGAATCTGGGTTTTCCAAAGAGCTTGGCAAGATAGGTTTATGTCCAAAGACAAGTTCATATGGAGTAAATTTAGTTGTACAATGTGTACTTGTATTATATGAAAATATAGCTAAAGGAATATAGTCGTCCCAATTTGTTTGGTCGCTATCTATATAATGTGTAAGGTAATCTTTTAAAGTAGAATGAGAGCGTTCCAATGCTCCATTTGTTTGTGGGTGATACACAGTTGTTTTCAAATGTTTTATTTTAAATAGTTTTGTAAGATGTTTCATTAAATGGCTTGTGAATTGAACACCTTGATCCGTGAGGATTGATTTAGGTATTCCGTAGTGAGAAAAGAATTTAACTAAACAATCAGCAACAGTTTCTGTTTCTGTAGAGCTAACTGCATAGGCTGGAGAGAATTTAGTAAGGTCGTCTTGAAAGGTGACGATGTACTTATTAGATGAAGCAGTTTCGCTAAGTGGTCCGACTATGTCGACCGCGATTCTTTCGAAAGCTTCTGTGGAAGTCGTCGTTATTTCCATTGGAGCTTTGTATGCTCGTCTATCAGTTTTATTTTTCTGACAGTGGATACAATTTTTAACATAATTTTCTATATCATCTTTCATTTTTTTCCATCGGTATCTTTCTTTGATCCGACTATAGGTTCTGAAGAAACCTGGATGTCCGGCCATAGGGCTATCGTGACATTCCTTTAAAATTACGGGAATTTGTGAAGTTGAAGGGTTTATAATTTTATTGTGGTGAATGTTGATTTTAATTTTTAAATTTCTAAAAAGATATTGGATGATTTCTTTAATTTTTATAAAAGGAATAGAATCAAAAGGGTTTACAAAGTTTGGTAACGTAATTTCAGTTACATGTTTTTCAATGAGTTTAGACTTCAAGTTTTTTAGTGTTAAGAAAATATCTTTAGGAGTTGCTTTGTCGAAATAATGAGTTTTAGTAAAGCAATGAAAGTAAGATTTTTTATTATCTAAAGATTTGGATTCATGTATACTATATAAAGTTTTTAGTGATTCTAAAAGTTCATCAGTGTCTGAACAGTTTAATAATATTTCAGCACAGAAAGGGTTTTGATCATCTAGATCAGTTGAAGTTGGATATGCCAAATTTTTAGACATATTATTAATAAAGAATAAATCGAGTTCATTAAAACTAAATATATTTGGTTCATTATTATTTGAATAAAATCTTAAATAATTTTCGTAAGTGTCGTTATTAGTATTATTATCTTCTAGAGGTGATGTACTATCATCAAAATTATTTTCTATTTCTAAGTTATTCGTTGATAAATTATTTAGACAAGTTTCTAAATCATCGACATTTATTTCGTCGAAACATGGTTCATTTAAGAGTTTGTTAATATCTGGAGAGGGTGAATTTTCCTCTTCGGTTATCATATTTATAGGAATACGAGACAAACAATCGGCATTAGAATTAATTCTACCTGGTTTGTATTCAATTTCGTATTCGTATTCTTCTAATTTTAATCGCCAGCGTAACAGTTTGCTACTGGGATTGGTAACATTCATTAACCAT
>JAHDVE020005203.1:0-19367 GCA_022606495.2 Halesus radiatus | reverse complement strand
TTTTTGTTTGGCAAGCCCCAAAGGGCACACAAACTTCAACGGGTCAGAGGGCTTTGAAACAGAGAATGGACGGTTACCTCGAGAGGGTCTCCTCTTGGGGTAAGAATAACCTCGTCGAATTTAATGTTTCAAAGACCCAATCATGTCTGATTACGTCTAAAAGGAATCGAAATGACAATCTAGTCTCCTTCAATGGAAGCAATCTTCCCAACAAGCCCTCCATTGATATGCTTGGTGTAACCTCAAGTGATCAGCTCAGGTATGGGGGCTCCATCGAAACCCGAGTAAAGTTAGCCTCTCAGAAGCTGGGCGTATTGTACAGAGCCCGCAGATACTTTAATAGTACACAACTGCTGACCCTGTACAAATCGCAAGTGCGCCCCATTGTAGAATTTGGCAGCCACCTCTGGTCAGGAGTCCCAAAATATCTGAAAAAAAACCTTGACTCTGTGCAGAAACGGGCGGTCCGTTTGATAAATTCGCCTATCTTAACGAATGGGTTGCAATCTTTGGAGCACAGACGTCGGGTGGGAATGCTGTCCTGGTTCTACCGGTATTTTAATGGAAGATGCTCCGAGGAACTAGCGTCATTGATCCTTCGGCACCGGTGCATAGTCGGGAAACACGCCAAACGCGCGCCCAACATTTGCACATGGTTGACATTTGTCACATGAGAACGGGTCGCTTCTACGACTCGTTCTTGTGTTCAACAACTCGGCTGTGGAATGATCTGCCGGCCTCTGTGTTTCCTCCATCCTATAACATGGGTCTCTTCAAGACCCAAGTTCACTCCTTCCTATCCTCTAAAAGATCCTCCACACAGCATCCCCAAAGATGATATAGGCCTTGAGGGAAATTATTTCCTCCTTGGTCTCCTGTGTGGAGTTACTGTAAAAAAAAAAAAAATAGTAATGAGTCTCCATTACTAAATCCCAATACTGCTGCCAAGATGAATGTGAAGGGAGCCCAGAACATTGATATAAGTCATATAGACGAATCAGATGTAAAATCTTCCATTCCACAAAAATGAAACATACACATTCACTTGGTCCTGATTTTTTACCAGTCTTTTTTTCTGAAAGGATGTGTTGATTTTTTAAAGCAGCCAATAAGCTTCATATTCAACCTCTCTTTAGAAACTGGTATATTTTCTGATTCCTGGAAAGTCTCAAAAAAATATCCTATGTTCAAAAACGGGTGAAAGACATCTGTGGAAAATTTCAGACCCGTGGTCATTCTCTATGCACCGGCAAAGCTGTTCGAGTCAATACTCCACATCACATGCTGTCTCAAGTAGGGCCGTTAATAATATCGGAATAGCATGGGTTTAGAAAGGGCCGATCAACAGACACGAACCTGTTGGTAGTCACAGATTATGTATCCAAATCTTTAGATAGAGGCTACCAAGTTGATTGCTCATAAAATGATTTTTCGAAGGCCTTTGATACTGTAAATCGTCACATCTTATTAAATAAACTGTCAAAGATAGGTTTTTCTTTACGGTTTTTAATATTCTTTGCCAGGTATTTTACTGGAAGAAAACAATTTGTATCGCATGGAATATTTTTGTCTAAATTATTCCTGTGCTCTCTGGAGTTCCACAGGGCTGTAATTTAGGCCCCATCCTCTTTTCTATTTTTATTAACGATATCGCAGAGAGTATTTTGTATTCCAGTTTTCTTCTTTTCGCTGATGACCTAAAACTCTTCGTAGAAATATTAACTTTAGAAGACTGCACTCGGATATTGATAGAATTATTGATTGGAGTAAGAGAAATCAGATTGAGTTCAATATTTCTAAATGTTTCATTTTATATTTCACAAGGGCCTTGTCATACTTGGTTTTACCGGTATAATATGAACGCCCAAAGTTTAAAACGTATCTCCACTATGAAAGATCTTGGTATCGTGATTGATAGTTGGCTGACATTTCATGCTCATATTGAAGTCACGTTTAGTGCATTAAAAATGCTTGGTTTCGTCCAACGTACTGCAAGGAATTTTAAAGACACTCGGGTTCTCATAATTTTACATAACTCATTAGTAAGGAGTAGGTTTGAGAGTGGGTCGGTGGTTTGGAGCCCACATCAGGTGAAGTATTCCCTCACGTTGGAGAGAGTTCGGAAGAAATTTTTGAGATTTCTTTGTTTGAATTAGTATGGCTACTACACGTGGCTCTATCCTACTGACTTTCTATTAGGTATGCTCGAAATGAACCATGTGCGGGTCAGAAGGGATGTACACATTGTGACACATTTATTCAGACTGATTCGCGGATGGTTCGAAAATTCGGCTATCATGTAGAGCATTCATTTCTATGTCCCCGATGGCTATCACCGTCACCGGCATAGACTGTTTTATCTCCAGGCCTGCAGGACCAACTTGCCATGGTCATGCCGGTGGGGGGGGGGCAGTCTTCCTGTTAAATAGAATCACTTCGGATATCGACATATTTAGCATCAATGAAGCTGCATTTAAACATAAAGATTTGTTGCTACTTGTATAATACCAATATGCCTTGTATGCAATTTACTGAGATTATGTATTCTACCTTCTTTTTTTTTAATTTTTATTATTTTGTATAAGTAATTATTTTGGATATTGTACATTATTTTTAAAAATTCCTTAAAATGTAAATTTTTAAAAAGAATAAATAATTGAATTGAATTGAATCCTGACAAGGGAACTATTGGTTTCGAAACATGTTGATATTATTAATGTGTTAAATAGTGATTTTAACAAAACATCTCTTCAAAATTTAATTAAAGATGCAAGTCACTGGAAACATGAATCCATTTTATTAGATACCAGCTCTGGGAATCTGAATACCAAATCTGGGACTCACAAACAAACATTCATTTTTATGGATAGAGATTCATAAAAAGCATTTTCTTTTTGGCTTGCTATAATTATAATTTATTATAAACCAATGATTTCGTTTTGAACCAATTCAATTTATTGAAAATTATTTTTTTGCTTTAGAGCTGTGGCAAGGAATTTAATTGATTAAAATGTAATTAATACTATAGGAATACTACAAAAACTTTATACTTTAATTCGTTTGCTTAAAAAAAGTTTAATATGCGATTATTTAAATGCGAAATCAGAGTGGAAAGGACAAAGACAAGATAGTGTCAATCCTCACCGTGGTGAAAATGGGGTACAGTACGCCTTGTGAGTAGGTCGTTACGGAAACAGAATATAATAGAAACTCTATGAAAATAAAACCCACTTCGCATTCGTCCGACAAGCGACAGGGAGGGTGCGAGGACAGCAATCTGGGCAAGGATCATTGTTTGCTCCGAGGATATATTGCTAAATGTTTTGGGACAAACCTTGTCAACACCAAAATGGTGACAGACCAGGCATTGAATATGGTTCCCAGGAGAATCAATTTTGACAATATCTTAAGATTCTATTGTTAGCTTTTCTGTTGGCGAAATTGATGTAAATTCCTCACAAGTATTATTTTTTTTAATTATTATTTTTTTTAAATTAAAAAGTATACAATACATTATGTATTGTAATTTCAATAGTGAAGAAACCCATTATGGGATCGCATGCAGAACTTCCACTACAGTGTTTAGAAACAAACATACTTAATACTTAAAATACATAATTAACATTCACAGTACATTAACAACATTTACAACACATAATTTGCATTTATAATACAGACATGTCACTGGTACATCATAATATAAGTGTACAGAGACACTAATTATAAAGAAACACATCACTGGTATTTTATATAGTTATACTTATTACAGAGATACATCACAGCATTAATTCCTAAGGTATTCTTTCAAATAAAAGAGTTTAAGCATCTTACTTTGAGGCCTTTTACATTGGCTTGCATTTTTAATATCGTTGGGTAATTTATTGTATTGTTTGTAAACTGTATATTCTAAACATTTTAGTCCATATTTTATTGAGGGTATTTTTGGTAGGTATTTTGATGTGGTTTCTTGAGTTGTGTTGGTGTACTTCATGATTGTAATGATGGGAACAAGACAGATATAAACAATTACAGACCAATAACTCTACTGATCAGTCTGTCTAAAGTATTTGAAAAAGTTATCTACGCGCAGTTGGTTAAATTTCGTATGAGTTTTAAACTGCTCTCAGAAAACCAATATGGATTTCAAGAAAATATCAGTACCTCAGGTGCTATTGCCGCTGTCGCAGATTTCATTGTTAAAAAAACCAAAAAATGTATTTCAATATTTTTAGACCTTTCTAAAGCCTTTGATACAATTCCATATAGTGAATTAATAAAAAAAACTTGAATAAATCGTTATTACGGGCAACAAACTTTTTTTTAAAGCTGCCATAATGGTCGCCAGCAACAAGTGAAAATAAATAACATTTCTAGCAACCAGTGCTCAACTGACTACGGTATTCCACAGGGAAGCATACTAGGACCGACTTTGTACGTGTTATATATTAATGACTTATGCAACCTTAAATTTAGAGGAAAATTGTTAGTTCTGATGACACTGTCTTACTTTTTGGAGCTGATATTTGGCTACATATTTTCAACAAAGGTTAAACGGATATAAGGATAGTTAAAAAATGGTTGGATATAAATACGCTCACACTGAACACCGAGAAAACTAAATATGTCACATCAAGCATAAATATTACAGGTCAACCACATGACGATTTCTTTATTAACATACACTAATGTATGAATCCCAATGAATATTGTCAGTGCTCCTACATTGAGCACACTAATTAGATGAGGTACCTCGGCCTCACTATTGATCCACACCACAAATGCAATCTTCATATCCAAATCATCGCAAATAAAAAAAAAAAAACTATGCACTTTTTCAGAACCATACGAAACTTTCTCTACTTACAACACTAAAAAATGATTTATCAATCTATTATTTATTATGGTATCATTGCATGGGGAGGTGATAGTTCATCTGCACTAGAACCAATCATAAAGGCAAAGAAAACTATTATAAAAATAATCCTTAAGCTTCCTCTAATTACAAAATCAAACTCAATCTTTAATATAATGAGAGTATTTGACGTTCGGCAGATTAACGCTAAAACAATCCTCGCTCATCTTTATTCAAACAAACGTAAATACTATTGTATGAAGCTATCACTTTGTGGTTATCCATTATAATCAATTGAAACACTCAAACTTTGTTTAAACCACATTTATTTTATACGCCTACCAGTTTCGGAACAACCGTTCAATCCTCAGGGCAAGTGTGTACTACAAACGTTTTTTTATATTCTATTTATAGTAAACCATAACTAAACATAAGTAATAAAAATAATTACCTTTTTAGAAACTTTAAGTTAAAGAATAATAACAGTATTGAGCATTAACCTTATCATAATATCCGTATCGATAATTGGTTTGCTCGTAAATACTCAAATTGTTAACATTTGTAATATTTTTTTATATTTAACGACAATTACAGAGCTTAGTCACCCAAATTAAGTTTAAAGTAAAAAAAAATACATATTTAAAATATAAAACATTTGAAAAATACAATTATTCATACTGATACAAAAGCAGAATGCACACATGACGTCAGATGTTCCAAATGCAATGGTATCAACATAACAAGGTGTTTTGACGAAATGATTTTTTATTCACTTTTAAATAACAATTTATAAATTCTACGTATTCCTATATATTAAAATGTATATATTCAGAATCGGCATTTGCAGATCTATATGATTATATATTTTTCAAGCCATTAAATTTGAATTCCTTAATGTTACATATTTGCAATAGGGGGACATTCGTTCTGAATTTGTACAAATTGTCTACAAAATGATCAAAATTAGCATTATAATGCTATCGGTATCCATTAGATTGGAGACCATTCTGAAGGTTTTCGATTGATAAATCAAAATCTAATGCGGCCTGTGTGTTCTATGAAAATGAATGTTTGTCTCTCTGTCTGTCCTCGATTTTATTGAAAACTATTTTACCAGTTTCGCTTGAAATAGCACAGTTTGTTCTAATTAGTACCGGGAAGGTTTAGAGAGAAGTTTCAATGAAATCCAATATGTAAAACTGTTGCTATAACAGCGTTATAACGCTTTAAAATGAGTATGAAAAACATTAAACCCGCCATGTTGTATTGAGGTTTACCCATAGATATACCACTCTGGTTAGCCACAGATTACATATTCAAAAGAATAAGGTTTGTTTGGGTAGAATATTTTCGGAAAAGATAACACAAGTTGAAACCTACTGAAGAACTTTTTCATTTAGGTACATTTTGATAAATTTAAAAATGAGCGTTTCTTTGTTTCTTTGTTCAGAGATAGTAATAGTCATCACAAGACATTGCTTTCGTTGTCAAATTGACCTAACCTAACCTAACCTAACGACACGCAAAAATTTACAATTTTGTAAATTCATAAAAAAAAAAACCCGGGCAATACCGGGTACACATCAGCTGGTATATTATAATAAGTAATGTCAATGGTCCATTAAAATCGTATTGATTTTATTACATAGCATATAATAATAACTCCGAGTATATTATGAATTTTGTTATTGGTTCGCTGATTTGTATTCTAATTTATTTTCTGGGAAAAAAGTTCCTACCTCATACTTATATGCTTTTTTTTACTCCCACCCAATTTTAATTTGAACGGTGTTTAAAATGATTTATTACCGGTAAAACCGATGTACTTTTAAAATAATCACAAATAATATTGCCTTTATTTTAGACTATTGAATACAAGATTCCAGCTCATATGATGCCACACCTCTAATTTCCTTCCGTTATCCTATAATTCTCCTCAATCTAATCCACACTTAATTGCTTCTTGGGAGATATTATTTTCTCCGTATTACGTATCTAAAATTATGGCATTTGTTCTAACAAAAGCAATTAGAGTCCTAATCCCTCCCACTCCTCTCCGTTTCCATATTCCAAAGAAGTGTTTATGCTTATTAATACATCAAATTGATAACCTTTTTAACGACGTCATTGGGGTGGAATTGTCAAAAATTACCAGGAGGAAGCAATAAAGAGTAATTTATTGCTATCGAAGCTTTATCTTATCCAGTGTCCGCAGAATCCCGGGTTAAAAAGCTCCACTTATCCCTCCATTCATCATCTCAATCCGTAGCGAGCTTCCGGGGGCGATTCACTGGGATTTCGATAGATAATAAGTCGATAATGGGCCACTTGACTTTTATTTATTGTTTTCGTGAAAAAAATTTTGAGGCCCTTATTTAAATCAAAAACCATTTGTTAAAAGTTTTCCTTATAACGTTATACAGCTATTTCGCCTTCCGAAGGCACTGTTAAACAAATTCGAAGCAGACTATATATGTTTATTTTTAGATCGCGTAGATTGTAATTACCCGCAAGTAAAAATTATTTATAAATTAATTAAAAATTACTTTGTAATTGCCACTTTATTAATATACACATAACACGTTTCGAAAGCGACGCTTTCATCATCAGAAATATATAGAATACAAGTATAAGTTTGTGTATTTTGTATATTCCTGATTAATGATGCCACAAAGTGAATACCAATATTTTGGATAAATTACGAGTAAATTATGTTTCCTTTGCCCTTGTATCATCTTCGGATTGGAATATTGGAACAAATGAAATATTTTTACGATTAGTCGAATAATATGTTTCCTGTTGTCTGAATTTCCACTCCGTTCGCTGGAAATCTAGAGAATAGTGAATGGGTAAAGTTGATCGCGGGGGTTGGTTGGTTGGAATATTTAGGTCATCCCCAGCGCCTTGCGCCTGACTGGCCAATAAGAAATGCCAACCAATCCTCGAGGGTAGTTTGCGGAGAAAGGAACGGATTAGGGCTTCCATTGAATCCTTGCCATAATTTGGCTTCACATGTAATGACGCGATGATGTGGGTTATTAATTAAAGGCTTTATTTGGGTGAAATGGGTAGACATATTGTTAAAGAACGTATGGAAATTTCCCAGGGTGACGCAAAAGATTCAAAACGTTTAAGAGTGCTAAATATTGAACGCTTGCAGCGCAGATTTTTACCTTTTATTAACTTCAAACTACACATGCCAATACAACACATAAACTATACATTCTCGCTAAATACACTCAAAATACATACTTTAGAAAACAGAAGAAAAATAACAGACTTAACTTTTTTATTTAAAATTATTTATTGTGTATTAGACGGTTGTGAACTCCTGCAACTAATCAACTTCAAAATACCTCATCGACAAACTTGACAAAATATATTATTTTGTAACTATAACTCTGAGACTACCAAATACATGCCCCATTTCTCGCCTTCATATACATGGAAACAAATTCACCTCTGCTATAGATATATTTAAGATAAGTTTACCCATGTTTAAAAGATACATGAATTGTATTTTATATTTTGCAACGATTATAAGAGGATCGCGTAAGAGCTATTGTTTAATTTTTTTTTAATATATTATCTTTTTACTTTTCTACAATCCAAAAACTTGTTCTTTTTTTTCTTTCTCTGTATCATATACTATATTATGTATAATGCAATTTCAAACATTTTTACTTCATACCGAACATAAAAATAATTTAATTTTAAAAATAAAACAATAACTTTGTTTCACATCACCGACATAGCCGACCGGGTTACGCTACTACCATATCTTCTTCAGGGCAGTATACGACTAAACTATGAACTAAGATGCACATGTGTTATAGATTGATACAAGCAGGCGGGTGAAGGGCCAAGGATGGGAGATCAGCAGGTATCTGCTGACCCGGAAGGGTGTGTACTTTGTTTATTGGGAATAATTTAAGGATTGGACTTTTATTTAAATTTATTTGATTATTTATGAGACTACTATTAGTGTTTTTGGCTTTCCTTATTTCTAATGCCTCTAAGTTATCCAGTCGAATGCCGATTCCATTTTTATGTGGTAAACCAGTGCCATCTTAAGTGTTCTTTTACCCGTATATTAACATTACGCGACGTTTTGCCTACATAGAACGCCGGGCAATCATTACATTGAAGTGAATAAATGCCCGAGTGGCCTAAACTGTCTTCTTTATATTTACCATTAATTAAAAATTTACCTAAACTATTGTCTGTGTAAAATGCTGGTTTAATCTCTGACGGAAGGTTTTTAATGCTTTGTTGAGAAAATTTATTGAAATATAAGATTCTACGCCATTGGTACGGTTGATTATTATTATTTATTATATTATTATTAGGGGGGTACTGTTGAACAAAAACTTATTTGACGAAATTTTTTTTAGTTTTTTATTTAGTATGTTAATGACTAAGTTTTCATGATAACCGTTATTTATTGCGATTTGTTTAATTATGGATAGTTCTAGTGAAAAATTGGCATTTGATAACGAGACCGTAACCAACCGGTGAATCATCGAGTGGAAAGCGGAGTGTTTGTGGGAGGTTGGATGATTTGAGGTGTTATGGATAGTTGTGTATGTATAAGTGGGTTTACGGTAAATTTTAAAATATATATTATTGTTTATAACTGATAACTTATATTGTTTATTTCCATGTTAAATTTAATTTTTTTTTTTTTTTTTCATTTTTTTTTTCAAAGAAGAATTCTTCTTCTAGAAGGTTTTCACTTTGTGATGTCATTATGTATTTTAATTAAAACAAAATAACTTTGTATACATCACTTTAATAATATACTATATTACTACATGTTTCGTGAGCGATGCTCACATCTTCAGTTATCAATGTATATCAATGTATATTAATAAAGTGATGTATACAAAGTTATTTTGTTTTAATTAAAATTTAATTTGTTTATGGAAGGAGTTTATCAATAGGAGGAAGGAGTAAGGTTGAAAAAAATATATATATAAGTTGACGTTTTTTTTCGCAATGTCAAGCACTCATATTATAATGAATTTTTTTGATTAAAAAACCTTTGTAACTTTTTTCCACTTATTTATTTTCGACCGGACCGGTTCATATTATATTATATTATGCACTTGCGTATAATGTAGCATGTAGATCAGGCTATTACTATTTTTTTAATGCTTTATCTAAAAATGAAAAAAACTTTCCCTTCATAACTCCTCTGTGTCATGCACTTGTAAATTATTATACACACACGTTTATATCATGAATATGTTACACTTATTTACCGATTATGCATTATGTTATTTTTGTTGTTAACTTAAAGCCTTTTTTTTCTTTCCGTACACAAAATCGTATTAAAATGTTAAAATTTATGAAAGCACATCATAATAAATTAATACGATAAATAAATTTTGCCTTAGAAAAAGAAAGACATGCTTGAGTATAAAAATACGGAAAAATGTGCCAGCACTCAAAAGACACACTTTATGGACTTCTAGCTACAAGCAATTCTATAGATCAGTGGTCCCCAACCCCTAGGCCGCGGCCCGGTACCAGGCCGCGCCAACTGCTTAAAAATCAAAATATTTTTTTCAATAAATCGTCAATTATGTAGCTTAAAATAATTATCAAATGGTACCGGGTCGCGCAAAGGCCTGCTTAAAAAAAATGACAACAAACCAGGCGAACCTAGCATGCATGCGAAAGAAGAAGATCAAATGCTGGATATTGCAAATGACAGCTGCCTTAAAACTATGTTCGATACAACAACTCTGCCAGATTAAAGTCAATACTGAATACCCTGAGAATGCCACCACAGCACTTAAACTCCTATGGCCAATGTGTCCCCCTCCGGCGGGCCGCGGTAAAATTATCAAACGTCGACCGGTCCGCGGTGAAAATAAGGTTGGGGACCACTGCTATAGATAACTTATATGTAAATCCTTCAAGGGTATTTGGGAAAATGTCCAAGGATTAAGTGAGCACAATGTTTTGAAACTGTTTAAATCTATTTGAAATGCATATTGGAATTTCAGGTAACACATTAGAACGTGCCCTCATTGCTTTTCAATACCTATAATAGATATTTCAGAATATGCATGAAATAATTAAATCATTAAATTGCTGGAAAATATGGATATTTTCCAAACTACCCATAAAGAATTTACTGTTTTATTGCATGTAGAAAAATACCAACAGCATAAAATACCCACGATCGAAATCTTACAGCTAAGGCAGAAATCTATCTACGTGTATAATTAACTATGTAAAAAAAAATAAATTCGCCATATTTTATCCATATTCCTAACACCAGAAAAATGGTAACTAAGTTAAAACTAGCAATCAACACACCATATTATAGTGACTACAAAAAAAAAAAAATTGTACCTAGAATAAATTTAACATGAACAATATGTAGAAGATGTGCATTCTGTTGAAGCAAACTAATAAAACAAATATTGTTTTTTATCTGGCATATCAATAAACCTCTATCTTATTTAATTACTTTTTCGAAAAGCGGTTGTCCGCTATCTGGATCTTCTAGTGATATGCTTAGTCCATATCTAACTCATCCTCGCCACCCCAGCGGTCACATATTGCAGAAATGACGTAGCTCATGGCTATTAATTTGTTGGTCACATAGACGATATACATCCAACCATGCTATGTGATCCAACTTCTGGAGCCCAATCTTGAAATGCATTTATTATAAAAGGAGGAAGACATCAAATTGAATGGTTTCGAAACCAGCGTCACCTGCGCGAGTGCAGTCTCGCATAATTGTTTCGTGCTGCAGTCTGTAGGTGTAGGGTGAAGATTTCTCTGAGGCAGAAAGCGTCAGAAAGAAAGAAGTCAACAAAAAATGGAACCTTTTAAGTGACTTCGGTGGTACCAAACGTGTATTATTACCTAAATAAGAGGCAGCATGTCGTACAATAGTCAGCGTGTGTAACTTTGAACCTAATGGTAGTGGATTTTATTCCAGCCACAACTGCAGTAAAAAAAAAATCCCTGAAGTTTTGATGGTGCTAATCTATAACCAATGTGAATATTGTGTAGACAAATCAATGAAAAAGTATTACTTTTTTTTTTTTGTATAATATTATTTACATACAATGGGAACTTGTACCCGCTCAGCCACTGCAAGTAGTTCTTCAGCAGGAGTTTAGTTCTACAATGTTATATAATATAACAATAAATAACAACTATCATACAAATGTAGCGCAAAATTAGAACAATATAGGTGCACGCATGTCGTGATCAATGTACACAAGTTGGAAAAAATATGAAAACAGCATGACAGTTTTGTTATACAGATCTTAGAGTCCGCATGTATTAAACAAATTATGGAATAAAATTTAAAAAAAACAGTTTAGATCGTAAATAATCTAAAAATAAAATCGTAAATAATTGATTATTAAAAAAAAACTAATTGGATAAATTGTACAGTGCTGTTAAAAATCACCTCAGGGCGGTTGAACAAATATATTTTTTTCCAATGCTATATCTCATCACTATCTATAGACAATCCAGCAGTACTACTTATGGTTAGCTAATTACATTCGCCGGTTTATCGATCTGTAATACCAAATTATATGAACAATTTATTTGACCAATGAACGTGATGCCACATTAAAATATACAAGTTATTAATCTTATCTACAGGCATGAACACAGTTTTATTAGAAGATATGATTATGTAGGCAGAGGACACAATATTAAAATATTATACGATATTTAGAGAAAATGCAGTGACCACATGTTTTGGAAAATCAAAAATTGGTAAATGTTATTTTTTCCACCCACAAAACACCCCGGAGAGAATAATCGGGCAAGATAAACCGATTATTTAGAATTCAGTTCCAATTTTTCATGGGTATTCCAAATACAAAACGAGGAAAAACGACTCGACCCGAATATATGCCATAATTTTTCAAAGGTATTCCAAATACAAAACGAGGAAAAATGACTTGACCCGAATATATGCCATAATTTTTCAAGGGTATTCCAAATACAAAACGAGGAAAAATGACTTGACCCGAAATGCCATAATTTTTAAGAAAATTTATTTTCTCAACTTCGCAATATTATGTCGGAAAGTAATTATTTCAAAATGATTTAAAAAAGGTTTATCGGGCACAAATCAATCCATTAAAAACGAAATTAAATTATTTATTTTGCGCTTCAATTTTGCTATTAAAAATGTAATCATTAATATCTCCCGTAAGATATTTTATGCCAGATATTCTGTAAAAAATAATTGGAAGTTGTTACGGACACTTGGGAAAAACAGAAAAGGAATGCGAAATAAAACACTCAACTACAAAGAACAAATTAATTAATACAGAGAACAGGAGACGAAAAGAACTCGCTCCTAATGGAAAAGCTTCACTTTATTAAGTCAAATTCTCCTTGAGAAATTTAAAAAAGTGTTTTGCAAATTTGTTCAAATAGATATATCTAAGTACCAATTACATATACAAAGCGTTTATTTTTAATGCAATCTGGAGTTCTGGAGCCGGTGAGTCTGTGGCATTCCCAATTGGGGAATGTTGTGAGGCTGAAGGTATTGGGGAGGGGAAGGAGAAGGGAAAGAGGAAGGTAAATAAATACCTGCGTATTCAGATCTGGTCACCAAACACGGCTAAAACCCATTTCAAGCAACTTTTCAATTTTGAATGGTGGTCTTTCACCAAGGCGATACTAAGAGTATCTTCCTGGAACGTGCGCAAATATACTATATATTATTTTAAAATGAATTAGTTGTGAACAACACAAATTAATTAAATTAAATTTACTAGTGCATGCCGGGATTAGAACCCGCGACGAGAGCTTTACCCCTCGACCATGGACGTCTTCAAACTCCTATGCCCCATTTCACGAGATAAAGCTAATATCGAAAGTTTTTGTTTATCTTTTCTTTACTTATTTAATCGTGGTAGTCGTAGGGTAGGAGTTGGGTAGATGTAGGGTAGATGTAGAATTGGGGTAGTAATAGGGGTAGGAGTAGGGGTAGGAATAGGTGTAGGGGTAGCAGTGGTCGATATGGGTATCACACTGAGCGTCTCCACCTACACAACCCGATTCGCGCAATAACAAATTTGGCAGAAAACTCCTAGGCCCCTTTTTGCGAGAAAAGGCTGACACAGAACTAAATAAGGGCAGTGGTAGGAGTACAAGTAGGGGTTGGAGTAGGAGTAGGAGTAGGGTAAGAGTAGGGGTAAGTGTAGCCGATATGGATAACAAATTAAGCGTCCCAACAAACGCAACCCGATTTTTAATCTGATACATTGAGCAGTTTGCCCTCTGTGCCTCTTTTTGCGATATAAGAGTCACATTAAATCTTCTAGGTATAAGGATTGGGTTAGGCGTTTGGGTAGAGGTAGGGGTAGGGGTGGGGGTAGGGGTAGGGGTAGGGGTAGGGGTGGGGGTAGGGGTAGGGGTAGGGGTAGGGATAGTAGTAGGAGTAGGTGTAGAGTTAGATGTTGATGTAGGAGTATGAGGCTGAGGAGAAATATTTTTCTGAATATACATTTTTAAAATTATTTCTAACACACTCACTCCTTTGCTTCGTCCACATTACAACACATATTCTAAATATGCACAAACCAATTTCAAGACTGCAATAGGCATAACCTATTAATATTTAATTTGCTTTTATTTATAAAATGTTTTGTATGAAATATTTACGAATGTAACTTTTTTTTAAGAATTGGTCTTTAATTTCCAGGGTATTGTTATTGTGATTTATTATGGCTTGATAAATATAATGGTTTTGCATTTGATTTGTTTTGTAATTAGGTTTTTATAAATTAGTTTCCATTTCTCTTAAGCTTGTAATATTCCTGACTTTCTTTAAGATTTTCTTTTTGATAATATAAACTGGCTTTAATATATCTTCAACATTTTGGAAATAATGTGACAAGTGATTTTGTTTATTTTTTTCAATTATTACTTTTATTTTCTTAAATCTCCCTAAACCATGAAATACAATATTACAGCCAGAAAAAATAAAACATTACATATAAGACCATCGTAAATTACTTAAAATAATAAAAATTATATGAATTAGAGGAAAACTTTTAAAACTCTTTGAAAATTACTTATGCAACCGATGCATGAAACTGAAACTATTTAACACTTTAAGTAAAAAAAATAAGTTTATGGCAGGAGTTCCTCAAGGTTCCATATTAAGTCCAATTTTGTATATTAATTATGTATATTTATTAAATACATTTTTAGACATGTGAAGCACTTTGAGTATGTGGATGATACTGCTTGGGTAATTGCTAGCAGTGATTTGCAAACATGTACTTTTACAAAAAGACTACATTGAACTTTTAAAATGGTCTCATGATTCTAAATTAATTATAAATGCTAAAAAAAACTAAATTGGTGCACATAAGATCCCCAAATGCAAAGGTATATATTACACCTGAAATAAAAACACATACACTTTACACGATGGCATTCCTGCATCGTGTACATGTAAAAATGTTGAAATCATATGTTTATTTAGGTGTCATTATTGATTGTTTTTTTCAAGTGGGATTTACAAATAAATAAGGTTTGTGTACGATTAAGATCAATCGTTAGTAGATTATTTAAATTAAAATTCTTTGCATATTTGTAAAAAACATTAACTTTGTGGCTCGCCATAATTTACAATAAAAAAAACACATAAATTTGTTGTAGACCACTTTTATTTTATCAAAACTCTACCGGTTTCGGAAGCACCCTTCCTTCATCAGGAGAATATTAAAACTGTTGTTTTAATATTCTGGTAGAGTTTTGATAAAATAAAAGTGGTCTACAACAAATTTATGTGTTTTTTTTATTGTAAAATTCTTTGTTCCAATCTGTACACTTCCAATAATGTATTTATCATTAGCGGAATCTGTTATAAGGTATGGAATTACAGCCTGGGGACTTTCCTGTAAAACAAACATCAATTATGTTCAATCAGTACAAAATTCACGGGTTAAATTATTAGCTCATAAAAGTTTATACGAACAAGGGCATAATATTCCATACTTTTATCAGAGTCTTAATATTCTTTCAGTAAGATCAATTCTGTGGTACAAAAATTATATCTCAGCACATTAATAACCCTTTATTAAGTACAAATAGACTGGACACAATTACAATACTCGTCTCAATTTTAATGAAGGATTAATGGTTCCTGAGCATAAAAACAAATATGGACAAAGAACTTTAGAACACATGATTCCTAGTTGTATAAATATGTTACCCGCTGAAATAAAAAACTGAATTAAAACTAAACCATTAATAAACACATTGAAAACTTGGCTAGCTGGAAGAAGCTATTTGTATTAGAAAAAACGAAATATTATTTTATCTATGATTTATTTCTTTCGTTTATGTTTTTATTTTATTCATTTTTTAAATATATTTTTGCAGAAATATTTTAGAATAATATTCTTTATAAATATTTATGTTTTAAGCTTGTTACATATGGTTTTATGTTTTTATTTTATATATTGTTTTTTTTAATGTTTTTATTTTACATATTTTGTAACCTTGTCGGTAAATTTTATGTTTTAAATAACAAGCTCCCGTTAGACAAACTACAAAAAAGTAGTTTATCGGGACTTTTTGAATTGTACTTTTTTCTGTTGTAAAATTAAATTAAAAAAATAAAATATTAAAACTAACGAAAGTAAATTAGTATAAAATCACAAATAATAAAATAATAAAATGTGTACATGAATAAAGTAAGAATTTATGTGTAATTAACAAAATGAAGAATTTCAATGTGGATGGTATTGTAATCTACTTTAAACTAACGCTTTGGCCAATAAAAACACCCTTGAGGGATGAAAGTCAATTATAAATTGAAAAAAAAAAATTGCTGATATTATTTTTGTAAACATTATATTTATTGAAGGCAATATTTCCCAGTCGATGGAGTTATACTCGTATAATATAATATAAAAGGTTTCGACCGATTGACGTCGGATTGACAAGGCACAACGAGGTTTGTGACGTCTCAATTAACGGATGTCGTTTTCAGTCTGGAAACCAAATTGCCAGTCAAATATCATAGCTTGTACGTCACATTTTACCGTCGATACGAAAATAAAAAAATAAAAAAACGTCATACCTATGATATAAGGCTCCTTTCGTGGGTTGGTGTTAACTGTGTCATTTGGGATTTCAATACCTCACATAGGAAAATACAGAATGCCTTTCAATGACTTTACAGGTTTTAATGCCAGGCAATGAATAAGTCAGTTTAATGTTATTGTAGGTTCTATAGCGATTAATATTAAAACTTGTATTTAAATAAATGAAAATTTACTCTGTAATTACCACTTTATTAATATATACATATTAACATGTTTCGAAATCGAAGCTTTCCTTATCAGGACATACAAAATATTAAAAAAAATAATGACAAGTATTATAAATGATACACATAGAACACAATAATGTATGAATAGGCGAATTATAAACATAAACAAAAATTGATTAAAGTAAGAAAGTAATTAATCAAAAATGTTAAGAAAAAATTATTATAAAACATTGAATAACAAATTTATATTAGAAATTTAAAAAAAAAATTAATTATTATTAATATGAATATGAAAATAAATTGAAGAGATAGCTATTTTTTTAATATTTCATAATTAATTATATTTAATTGACTATTACCGATTTCTGTAATTGTAATCCGGTTGTACTTGTATTTAAAAAATTTAAACTTTTTTTTGTAAATTTGTTCGGCAAATTCAGAATAATAATTATTATTTAAACACCTTCGGTATTTCTTAACTCTAATATTAAAATTTCTTGAAGTCTTTCCTGCGTAAAAAACGTTGCAATCGTTGCAAATTAATTTACATACCCCCGATATATAAAATATCATCTTTATACTTGTTATTTAAAATACGTAATTTAAAAAAATTTCTTATCAATATAAAAATATTATGTTTTAAAGCATAATATTCAATGAATGTGGAAGCGAACGCAGGAGCAGTACGTAAGTTGTTTATTTGCGGACAAGGAAGGAATAATTATCTTTTCACTAGCTCAGATCGTCGCGGTGTTTATATTGAATTCTAATTTAGTTCTCCGTCATTGGATGACGCGTCGCTAATAGCGAGCATCTATCCTTCTGCAACTGAATTCGTTCACCATACCGTCAATACTTAAACACAGAAACGGGCACTTACAGGGGGACCAAATCGGTAAAACATTGCAGAAAGCTTTTATCGATGCACCAAAAATAGGGAGAAATTTGGTCTTCGACAATAGGTTGAAGCACCGGACTTGACGTGGGTGTATGTATTTATTATGATTCCCACTTATTTACACATGTGTGATAATCGACCCGTATTTATCATACCAGATTTCTCGTATTCACCTTAACTAACACCTAGTAATGTATAATTAATCTCACTGTTTCAACGATTTGTTCATTGTTTGCCATATAGTACGGGGGCAAAACAATGGTTAAGCCTTCTGCTGAACAAATGCCTGAGTATATCTCACCCTTACTGATCTGCGTCGTCGACCACTTGCCAGGTAAAGGGCACTCGTGGAATACGATATACTCGGTGCTGAGGGTGTTCTGAATACTTATTGATTGGAAATATTTCTTTTTTGAAATTGTGTTAAGAAAAACATCGCACAAAAGATCCATTGGCAGAAACCAATTCGCTGAAAAATGTTTGCTACTGAAAGAAGTGGCTCGTGTAGAAAAGTTTTGATATCCAGGTGTGGCAATTACACATATATTTCATAATTTCTTCAAATGATTGATAACTTGGTGGCATCATTATTAATTATATAATTGAAAATACACTTTGTATATACCACTTTACTTAAAATATATAAATATTTCTACATGTTTCGATAGCAATGCTAACATCTTCAGGAATAAATTAATTAATTATTATTAATTTAATAGCATTGCAATCGAAACATGTAGAAATATTTATATATTTTAAGTAAAGTGGTATATACAAAGTGCATTTTCAATTATATAACACATATATTTTGTTTAATTTATTTAGGAGCGTTGTATGAATGTCAATGAAGCAAGAAGTGTATGCTAAGATCGAGTTGTTTGGCGGTCCGTCCTCTCTGCCTACCCCTGCGGGGAAACGGCGTGATGGTTAGTTAGTTAGTTAGTTAGGAACCAACGTCCAATTACACCGAATACATAACATAAAATGAAATAACCACGAGCTTCCGAAAAAGAACAGCACATACATAATACAAGAATGAAGCAATGACAAAAAGAAGACAAACATACTCGTATACATTTCGGAGAACATTCAAGTCAAAGCCTGCACAAAGTTTTCAAAAGTTTCGTTTTTCCATGATGTTAGACACTATAAACGATAATCTTCGATTATTAATTGTTTTTGTTTATTTATATTATTATAGTAATAATAATAAATGAAATAAAAATTACTTTGTAATCACCACTTTGGTACTATATACATATCAGTATGTTTCGAAAGCGAAGCTTCCCTCATCAGGACATGCAGAATACTATTTTTTTATA